>JACXGI010000407.1:30942-142390 GCA_016801175.1 Esox masquinongy
GCCTGCTCCCTGACTGTACTGCTGCCGCCAGCCCGTGTACCGACTCTCTGCCCGTCCCTGACCACTCTGCCTATCGCTCGTCTGCCCCTTCGCCGCCGTTACGTTAAACGCCTTACCTCCCGTCCCTGTACACTCTACCTGCCCTTTTCCCACTCGCTCCCAGTCCGCGATTGGATCCTCACCCGTGCCCCTGACAAAAAGGGCAAGTGCACTCACGAGTAGACTCGGATATGATGATGTAAATTGTCATTTAATGGCCTTGTAGGCTGTCTACCATCTGCAGTGCATAGTCTGCACACTGGAAAAGCCCTCCTAGCTATAATGTTTTTCAGAGCTGGTATTGTTGGTCAATACATCAATGACAGAAAAACTGATTTGAATGAAGCTGCCTGACTAAAAACAGTCAGTGTGCCAATTTCTGGACAATAGACCCAACACACCCAATGCTGGTTGTGAGAGAGTGTGTGTGTGTGCGTGTGTGTGTGTGTAGCTTGCATGTGTGCTGACAATTTCTGAAAAAACAAATTTCTTGTTATCCTCTCCAATTTAGGCTATATTGCAGTATCTCTGCTTGATCAAGGAACAACAAAACAGTAAATAAGTATGCCAAGGAGAGGGCTGCCGGACAATAGTGCTACAGTATGTACAAGCCAATTGGTATCCGATGCCAAGACGAAAAACAAACACATAAGCAGCGAGTATTAGCCGGCGTGTAGGCCGACGGCAGGAAAAGGCACACACAAACACAAATCACACACTCTCTCTCAAACATGCGTACATTCTGTGCCTGTGATTCTAAAAAACACACGGTTTCAATTATAGCATTCCTGCCTCTTCAGAGAAAAAAGGGGGTCTCACGTCCTGTACACATTACTCCAGGGGTCAAAAATGAACAGATGTTTTAATGTATTCATTAATTATTTCATTTGTTTATTCATTGACATCTCTTACAAAAACATTACAGGATGTAATACCACTTTATTTACACAGAGGCAATTATAAAAACAAACCCATATTCAAGCTCTAATGAAAAATCTTTCAGTACACTGAAATGAATAGAATCCATAAAACACCCAGCAGATTTTTCAATAGCCTACATACTGTTATTTCCTTTTGAACATGGAAATGTAAGGGAAAAAATACTACTGTGCGTGAAAGTGCAAGAGAGTAGGGAATATATCTTTTACTCAGAATCCACCTTTCCACTAGAATACCTTTACTGTCCAAACATATACCAGCATGACATTACTGGGTTATTATGAGAATGCAACCTAAACCAGAAAATTATCAATCCAGAATGATCCATTGAGGTCCCGTACATTCTGGTTTGGATGGATTCTTTGGATGTCATACCAGATGACAAACTTTAACACTTCACGCTTTGCTTGTCCAGCAAGTCAACCTAAATTCAGCTGATATACACACAATCAACATAGTCTTTGTTTCTTTTTAAGTATTTCTCAAGTTTTTTATTTTCTACAGTTAAGTCAGTCAGCTATACTAAACACTCTGTATTAAACTTTTAACACCTCAGCCACTGAAACCAGAGCCAATAGGCTTAGAGCTACAGTTTTATCAGGACCATGAAGTTACAACCTGGAATAAACAGAACACCTGCCTGACACAAAGTAGGGAGAGGTGGCCGTTTCAACTATGGCCAGTTACTATAATGTCCAGACCCTTTGAGCTTTTTCTTCTGTCTGACATTCACAGTAGCCTGTAATGACCCATCCATGTCCCTGAACGAGAAGGTTAGGTTGGGGGATCATGTCACTTTGCTTGGAGAGAGGAAAATTAAGAGAGGGAGTGGGTGAGCACTGTGAAAATGTGTGTGTTCTTGTGTTTAGGAATTTCAGGGAAGGACTGGGAAAGGGGGAGCGGGCATACAGAGAAATGAGGGAGTTTGGGGGGGTCTACCAATCAAGCCCACGGTGTGAGTGTGTATGTGTGTGAAGAGAGGGGGTGGTGTTTCCTGTTTGGGGCCCAGATGTCCAATCCAGTATGTTTTCTTAGTTTTTCTCTCTTTTTCTTTTCAGCTGGTGACAGGAACAGCAGTTTTAAAACATACATACAGCACAATTTTAAGCAAAGTGGATTAATATATTTTTTGGTGGAAAAAAGTAGCATTGAGAACAAAAATACAGTCTTAGACACTGTTCATTTCTGACAATGGCATAGTGTAATTACTCAAGCAGAGAACGGTTAAAACGTGAACAGTCATTTCTAATACTTTTTTCTTTCCATCTGTCTTAAACACAACTCTCTCTCTTCAACCTCTCATTCACACTATTTCTATTTATCTTCCCCTCTCTACCTCTCTCCCTCTCTGCCTGTTTTTTTCTCTCCATCTCCCTTTCTCATGTTGTGTTCCTCTATATAAATGTCATGTTTATGTGTTGATGAGACACAGTCATAACACTGAGCACTCAATATGGCCCAGATATCCTGAGTGTAGGGGGGAATGTAAGCCAGTGGTCACTGTAAGCCATTTCTAAACTAAACTCAAGTGGTTAACCCAATTTGTGTATGTGCGTGTGTGTGTGTGTGTGTGTGTGTGTGTGTGTGTGTGTGTGTGTGTGTGTGTGTGTGTGTGGGCACGCGTGTTTTGTTTGTAGTATGTGTATTGGTAATATGTTTGAGTATATCTTCATCATATTTTTCATAATTTCTTTCATTGACATTGTCCCTAAATTGACCTGATTACAGAAGATCTAGATCATGCAAAATAGTAGATGGTGTATCTGTCAGTAATGACACAGTGGATTGCCTTCGGTACACATTAGTGTGTAATGTATAAGTATTAGAGTAACTAATTATTTGGTTTTGACAAACGCTGTAAATGTTTCACTTACACTGCAGTCTACAATGAATAACTGTCCCAACATAGACAGTAATGCATTTAATCTACAGTTGTGCTCAAAAGTTTGCATACCCTTGGAGAATTGGTAATATATGTACCATTTTTAAAGAAAACATGAGTGAGCAGGCAAAACACATTTTATTCACATTCAACTGTAGGTCATAACAGAATGGCACAATCATAAAACAAAACATGGCAACAAAGAAAAAAAAAGAACTGACCCCTGTTCAAAAGTCTGCGTACCCTTAGTTCTTAATACTGTGTATTGCCCCCTTTAGCATCAATGACAGCGTGCAGTCTTTTGTAATAGTTGTCTATGAGGCCCAGAATTCTTGCTGGTGGTATAGCTGCCCATTCGTCTTGGCAAAATGCCTCCAGATCATGCAAAGTCTTTGGTCGTCTTGCATGAACCGCACGTTTAAGATCTCCCCAGAGTGGCTCGATGATATTAAGGTCAGGAGACTGTGATGGCCACTCCAGAACCTTCACCTTTTTCTGCTGTAACCAGTGGAGGATCAACTTGGCCTTGTGTTTAGGGTCATTGTCATGTTGAAAAGTCCAAGAGCGTCCCATGCACAGCTTTCGTGCAGAAGAATGCAAATTGTCTGCCAGTATTTTCTGATAACATGCTGCATTCATCTTGACATCATTTTTCACAAGATTCCCCATGCCTTTAGAGCTCACCCCCCAAAAACATCAGTGAGCCACCACCATGCTTCACAGTGGGGATGGTATTCTGTTCACTATAGGCCTTGTTGACCCCTCTCCAAACATAGCACTTATGGTTGTGACCATAAAGCTCTATTTTGGTCTCGTAACTCCAAATTACAGTGTGCCAGAAGCTGTGAGGCATGTCAAGGTGTTGTCGGGCATATTGTAACTGAGCTTTTTTGTGGCATTGGCACATTAAAGGCTTCTTTCTGGCAACTCGACCATGCAGCTCATTTTTGTTCAAGTATCTTCGTACTGTGCTCGGGATACAAAGAAACAACCACACCATCTTTTTCCAGAGCAGCCTGTATTTCTCCTGAGGTTACCTGTGGGTTTTTCTTTGTATCCCAAACAATTCTTCTGGCAGTTTTGTCTGAAATCTTTCTTGGTCTACCTGACCTTGGCTTGGTATCAAGAGATTCCCGAATTTTCCACTTCCTAATAAGTGATTGAACAGTACTGACTGGCATTTGCAAGGCTTTGGATATCTTTTTATATCCTTTTCCATCTTTATAAAGTTCTATTACCTTGTTACGCAGGTCTTTTGACAGTTCTTTTCTGCTCCCCATGGCTCAGTATCTAGCCTGCTCACTGCATCCACGTGAGAGCTAACAAACTCATTGACTATTTTTTACACAGACATTAATTGCAATTTAAAAAGCCACAGGTGTGGGAAATTCACCTTTAATTGCCATTTTCACCTGTGTGTGTCACCTTGTGTGTCTGTAACAAGGCCAAACATTCAAGGGTATATAAACTTTTGATCAGAGCCATTTGGGTGATTTCTGTTATCATTATGATTTAAAAAGGAGCCAAACAACTATGTGATAATAAATGGCTTCATATGATCACTATTTTTAAATATAAGACAGTTTTTTTGCATGATCAGTCATATTTTCAAAATCAGTGCCAAAATTTCACAATTTCTGCCAGGGTATGCGAACTTATGAGCACAACTGTATGTTACACTAAACCTCTACAACAAATACGGACACATTGTTTTTATATTGTAACAGGGGGAGACATAGCAACACATGACAAGCGTTCAGGACCCTGGAGAACATACTATTAACAAATTCTGAGGAAGATGGAAAGTAACTCCCAACCAAAAGATAAACGGCTGGGGCTGGATGGAGTGACTTTATTCACATTTTGTTGGGTACCTATCATACTACAACTTTGTGTAATGGTATTATAATCACATTAGATATTTTCTTGATTAGGACCAGTAAGGTTTAGATGGCTTAGATGAATTACTGTTTTACACAGCATTCTAAGGAATCTCACAGTAGATTAATACAATGGACCAACATGGAGATAGATTTGAGATGTTTGTTTTTGGGTGAAAGCTACAGTCAAAATGTGATGAGATTGGGCTAATTTTATGATGTAATCTGTAGGCTACCAATATCAACAGTATTTATTTAACAACATATCTATCTATGTATCTATCTATCTATCTGTCTGTCTGTCTGTCTGTCTGTCTGTCTGTCTGTCTATCTATCTATCTATCATCTATCTATCAGTATTTGAAAGCTAAAACTGGTAGACAACTGTGTACTAATGAAGGAAAATATTAAATTCCAGATGCATGTGAAGGCAGACAATTAGTTTGTTTCTCACTAATTGGTCTTTCAAGATTAGGATTAACTCTGACAAAGATATAATGAGAAATGATTTGATGTGACAGATCAGATAAAAATGAATGGAAAAAATATCAGCTTTTTTTCTTGTATAAACTCAGCCTTAGCTCATCTGATTTACAAACTCAGATGTGACGGACACTGTGTCATTGAAGTGAACACCTGCATTATAGTCAAGTTAAATCTTTGCAAGGAATTGCTTCTATTCCCTCACCTTGTAATTTGGAAAGTAGTGCCACAGCAATGGCAGTGATCCTGATAGACCATTGGCAATTTTCGCCGTGTAAACTTACTGAAAAGGAGCCAGGGGCGGACTGGGTCAGATTCAGCCCTGGCATTGTAGCCACGCCAGCCCACATTACCAGGCCTGCTCATCCCCACCCACAGACACACGCATTCGCTACTTACGTTTGTGTACATATAGAGCTACTACAAGAATATATAAGCAGTACAGTATATCACAGTTATTTAAACCTTTAATCTGTAAGTGACTGGCAGACGATGCTCACTACTTTTTAAAGAGCACGTGTTTATAACAAATGCACACATACAGAACAATATGTAAAAAACAATGGCTGTTCATCTGAGTCTGTTATACCACTGTTGTGTGCAGTCTGTCTATACATTTTTTTCTGTTGTGTGCAGTCTGTCTATACATTTTTTTCTGTTGTATGCAGTCTGTCTATACATTTTTTTCTGTTGTATGCAGTCTGTCTATACATTTTTTTCTGTTGTGTGCAGTCTGTCTATACATTTTTTTCTGTTGTGTGCAGTCTGTCTATACATTTTTTTCTGTTGTGTGCAGTCTGTCTATACATTTTTTTCTGTTGTGTGCAGTCTGTCTATACATTTTGTCTGCTGTCACTGTCTTGACTGTCATTCAACAGTATGTTGTTCTTTGCTGTCACTGTCTGTTTGTTTGGTTCTACTTGTTCATCTCTGTTGTCATTCTCTATGAACTTTGTCTGTCTGTCTGATTCTCCTTGTTCCTCTCTGTTGTCACTCTCTGTGAACTTTGCCTATCTGTCTGATTCTCCTTGTTATAATGTCCAGTTAAGTTTAAATGTATCTACATGTAGATATCATCAGGAGTATTGTCATATGTGTTCCCCTCTACTCTAGAGTTAATTACAAACTCAAAGTACATTTGTGTATTACTCTTTTCTTCCTGCATCTACCACACTCATCCATGTCTTTGCTAGGCCTACATTAGCGTCCTTCCTCACAGCACTGGTACTAGAAGACCAGGGGATTCTGACAAAGGAGAAGATGAGTAAGCCAATGGCTTATAATACCTTATCTAACAGGCTATACAGCAGCTATTGCAAATGAGTGCCTTTCATGGAAGCTTATGTTCCATCCTACATAAGGATTAATTACGTACTGTTTGTACACATTTGTTCAATGTTTTATTTTAATAGATGACTAGCTACTTGCGTTCAATGTAAAGTTCTGTACAAATTTTTACAGTAGTAGACGGCTATTGCTCTAGGTAACGTTTTCAACGTGTTATACTATATTGCAAGTAGCCTAGTCTGTTTGCCCCAAATCCCGCCTTACCTGCTGATATTTCAGTCATGCAATTCTGTAAAACACTAGCTAACACTTGTAACTACGTAACCAATTATCACGAAACAATGAAATATTGATATGGGAGTTCTACGCTGATTAGCCTAGTTTAATACAATAGACAGTGGATATAAAAAGTCTACACACCCCTGTTAAAATGCCAGGTTTTTGTGATGTAAAAGAATGAGACAAAGATAAATCATGTCGGAACCTTTTCCACTTTTAATGTGACCTATAATGTGAACAATTCAATTGAAAAACAAACTGAAATCTTCGAGGGGGAAAAATGAAAAATAAAAATCTTACAATAAATTGTTTTTCAATTGAATTGTTCACGTTATAGGTCACTTTAAAGGTGGAAAAAGTTCTGACATGATTTATCTTTGTCTCATTCTTTTACATCACAAGAACCTGGCATTTTAACAGGGGTGTGTAGACTTTTTAAATCCACTGTACCTTAAAAAAACACTAGAGCTAACTGGCAGAAGTAGCGTGTACTGCGTGAAAATGACTTGAGCTAGCTGTCTTTTCTCTGTATTCTTTCTGCCTCTGCTGCACTACTGTCCTCCGCTGCAGCTTCAGCAGCAACTGATCTGTCCCAGTCTCAGACACAACACTCAAAACAGACCAACTTAAATATTAACCTAAACAGCACTCAAAACAGCTGAACCTAAACCTTTCAAAAATTGTTCAGTAAATGTTAAGCGTCTGGCAGCGTCGGATTTAAGAGCTCTTTTATATTGCTTTCTCAAACTTATTCAGCACCGACTTTCCTTTTTTTACGGTCAATTATATAGCTTTCGTTTTCTGTTCTTACAACATTAACCTAGCTTTACTTACAATCAGCTCGTGTTGCGCTCTCTCTGATGACGCATTTCATTTTGACTGGAAGTCCCAATTTGAGCAACCTTTGATCGGGCCGGCCCATCTTGGGACCAGGCCGGCCGTTGCCTACTGGGACAAATGCTTAATAAGGATTTTTACAACCACATTGATATTGTGCAAGTCAAAAATAACTTATTTATATATATTTAAAAAGAAATCTGACCAGCCCACCCCAAAAAAGATGGTCCCTCTGGCATTTGCCAGAATTACCAGATGGCCAGTCCGCCCCTGAAAGGAGCCACCAAGTAAACTTACTGAAAAGGAGCCACCATGTTAACTCACTGAAAAGGAATAACCATGTAAACTCACTGAAACGGAGCTACCATGTAAACTTACTGAAAAGGAATAACCATGTAAACTTACTGAAAAGGAGCCACCATGTAAACTCACTGAAAAGGAAAAACCATGTAAACTCACTGAAAAGGATCTACCATGTAAACTTACTGAAAAGAAGAAGCCATGTAAACTCACTGAAAAGGATCTACCATGTAAACTCACTGAAAAGGAATAACCATGTAAACTCACTGAAAAGGAATAACCATGTAAACTCACTGAAAAGTAATAACCATGTAAACTCACTGAAAAGGATCTACCATGTAAACTCACTGAAAAGGAGAAGCCATGTAAACTCACTGAAAAGGAATAACCATGTAAACTCACTGAAAAGTAATAACCATGTAAACTCACTGAAAAGGAGAAGCCATGTAAACTCAATGAAAAGGAATAACCATGTAAACTCACTGAAAAGTAATAACCATGTAAACTCACTGAAAAGGATCTACCATGTAAACTCACTGAAAAGGAGAAGAAATGTGTCCTTTAACATAGAGATTGTTAGAAGACACAACGTCACGAGATAAAAACGTCTAATGCAGAGAAGGCCATTGAAGGTATCCACCAGCTTAATGTAGTCAACTAGGTGGATCTGATCCCTGCTGTTGATTGGAGTTATGATCACATGACTGATGACTTGGATGACCTCACCAGTAACAGCCTTAATACTGATGGTGTCACTGTCCTCCCATTGAGGTTCATAACCTGGGTATGATATTTGACAGTCACGTCGCATTTGAAACCCTCTTAAATAATGTGGCTAAAACAAAAAAAATCCATCTACAGAATATTGAAAGGTCATGAACAATCCTGTCCCAACCTGCAGCTGAACAAGTCACCCACACCTCTATCACAATCCGTCTGGACTATTGTTATCCATCTGTCAAGTGGTCTTTAATATGCTCAGAACAGTGCTCCGCTTGTCTTTACCTATACCACCCCACATGAAAAAATCACTTGCTGTTCAACATCTACTGGCTCCTCCTCATGTCATAAATCCTGGATTAGGCCTCCCAAGTTGCGCAGAGATCTAAGGGGCTCCTTCGTAGCACTCAGCTGGCCACCACTGGCCACCACCAACATAAATGGCCAAACAGCGAATCATGTGGCTGCCACTCAATATATTAAGCATTCAAACAAGGTCAAGAGGTTTAGTTGTTGTTCAACCAAACATTAGAATGGGGAAGATGTGTGATCTAAGTGACTTTGACAGTGGATGTGGTGGTTCCAGCGTCTCTGAAACAGCTGACATCCTGGGAGGTTCACGCACCACAGTCCCTCGTTGTTTCTGAGAGAGGTCAGAGGAGAATGGTCGGACTCGTTCAAGCTGACAGAAGCCACAAATACTCAAACCACTAACCACTCTTTAAAACTGAGTGCAGAAGGGCTCCGTTTTAAAGACATCAAACCTTGAATCAGATGGAGACAAATGAGGCTTTGACGCGATGCTATATACGTGTACCTAATGAAGTGGTCAGTGACTGCATGTTCAAGTCTTCAAGGTTGCCATTAGTGGAACAGTGGTTGAGAAGCCCCATGGGTGATGGAAATTGGACAGCGGCCAGTATGACATTATTAGTAGGTATGACAGGATGTTCTCAATCTCTGGCTTCTCCTTCAGGCTACTTGGATGCCTGCAAGCTAAGTGAGGTTGCCAGGTAAGTGAATGTGCCTCATATGCTGACCCATGTGACTTCCTCAATGGAAGAAAAGGTGCAGTGGCTTGGCACGGATGCCCATGAGGAAATCTTGGTGGTTATGCATTCTTACTCCAGTCCTATCTCCTTCTACTAAAAGCTATGGGACTTTCAGTAGTTCCTCTGCTGTGGAACACGCATTCCAGTCAAAGGTGCTTTACAAATTATAGAAATTATTATAGTTAGTTATATAGATATGATGTCTATGTTGCCCCGTATAGATGCATTCTGAGATTTTTGCCTCCTGGTGAAGTGGTGCAGTCATTCTAAAACTGGTCCCAAATGCTGTTATGTATGTTCCAATATGTGTCTCATCACCAAAACCACTCGGTTTTAAACATGGAATTTCATAGCTGAGGTATGGTAGTGATTCTACTTATAGTTTATGCACATATAAATAACATATTACACATCCAGCCAAAAATGGGAGGTTTACAAAAATAGTTTATTTGCAAAATTCCCAGAATGCATCTTTAATCTTTTACCCCTATCACACTAACAAACCCCCACCACCACACTGCCACCCCATAATCCTTTTTTCACTGTATGCCTCAAGGGTCCAGCCTAAACAATTCAGATATGACAGCAACACCATGACTCCATACAATACAATACCTTAATTATCCATTTACACACAAAATACATTTGGGGAACTGAATACGCTATAACAGAACATACTGACCTACTCTACTGCTATCAGTCTATCAATTGTATTGCATGAGCACTTCTAAAATAAACCAGAGGATCTTCAAGCATTAAAGGATATTGATGTTGGTCTAGACTGTTAATTTTAGGGCACCCCCAAGCCATTTTAAACCCTGACCAAAGGGGTAATTGGAGAGGAACAGGACTCATCAGAGCCATCCTTTCATTCTCCAATGTAAAGGAAGTTACCATTCTATCTCAGAGCAAACATATGGTCCCTTTGGTGCAAGGCGAGTTGTTTGGTTCCTCTGATCAGTAGTATGGACAAGACTAAACCTCACATTTACAGAAATGACTCACAATGTCTACATTGAAGACTAAGGATTGGCTGTGTTAAACATTTCAGATATGTTACCACACTTCATTTGTTCTGCTTATTTTATGAATGTGGAATTTGTGATGCCCTACATCCACATGGGAACCTACTGTGTAAATCAGGGGTGATGTATGGGAAGCAGCTTCCGCTTGGCTGGGTCATGAGGTGAATGGGTTTCAGGGGGTTATTTGGGTGTGGGGGTGTTGTTCAGCAGTTGGGGGTTGATGGCTGATGGGGGAGGTGACCACTAACCTGCCCTCCGGCGTTACAGTGGAGACTGAAGCATATGAAGTCATCATGTTTCTCTGACTGCTCAATCAGGTCACGTGAAGTCGGTCAGGAGTCCACTAAGCTCTGCGTCTGTCTTCCCTAATGGGAGGGAGGGCGTGTTCTGTCCCAGACAGAGGCCGACGGGCACCCTCAGTGAGTAAGCCAATCGGCGTCAGCCTGCAGTGGCACAAGCAAAGAGGAGCAAGACTCGGTTACAGAGGTTTATTCTGTCTTGCACATTTGCCCCTACTTTGCATGCCCGTGTGAATGGCAATGGTCATAACACTCTGTGCTCTGCCCTTCATTTCAGCCCTACAATTCTTTGTTCTTTGAGGTGTGTTGCCTGTCCCAGCCGGACTGGGAAGGGTAAATTCAGCGAAGCACAATTCAAAGTCATTTTGCTATTTTGCTCTGCTAGGACTTAGATGTGGATAGATGTGGTATATACGAAGTGAATGGGTCAATGCTTTTGACTGGTGCTGTATATTTCATTATTTCAGACATAATAAAGTCAGGTGCTTTGCCAGTGCAAAAGTCAGAGCTACATCTATCTTGGTATTTGGTTAAACCTCTCAATGTCTTGCCAGACCCCTATCAGCCACCTCCAGTCTAAAATAATAGACAAAATTGTTTTTCTGTTTTGCAATAAGGCTTCTTTCACCCGTGCACCTCAAAAATGACCATCCTACCTGTCCTTTACATTGGTGAATAGCTAATTCAATAAATTAGAAGTAGTTAATCCACTTTTTTTGCATAAATCACTGTGATCTTTACACTCTGGAAAATTGGTCACTGTGATCTTTACACCCTGGTAAACTGGTCTTGCTGCACACGCGATGCCAGACTCACTGACTGGTACCATCTTATCTATAAGTCCCTCTTGAGCAAATCCCTCCGCTACCACAACTCCCTCCTAACAGAGCTACTACTAACAGAATAGCTTCAAGATAGCTATTCCAAAAAATTAAGCATACAGAAATATAACAAATAGACCAGACAAAACAACAAAATTTAATGGAGACTCAAGTTACATTTTCTGTATTCCTTGTAATCCAGCAGGAAAACTTCTGAAAAACCTTCCCTATAATAAAAAAAATACATACTTTTGTAAATACATACTGATGAAGATATTGAGTATTGTTATGGTCAGATATACAAAATCCGCTTTGAGCAAATGTATCTCTTGAATATTTTGTCATTAAGTTTCACAAAGTTACTATCTGATCTGATTTTGTCAATCTGCAAATATTTAATGTTTTAAATGTTTGCATATTATGGTAGATGATGTCGCAGGTGTGAAATGCCTGTGTATCAGCTGTTAAACAATGCAGTCTATGTCCATTTAAGCTCTCTTCCAGTTCAGTTGCACAGGTTGTTGAGGTCTAGCCAGTCTGACCACACTTCAAAGCCTAAGGCACAAGTATTCTGTTTTCCATTGGCCTTCCTCCTGAAGCTTAGTAAGTTGTTGTGACTATCAGTGGCCAGTGGGTCCTTCCTCTTCTGTAAGTACGCACACACGCACACACGCACACACGCTTCAGTTGTAATCAGTTATTACGTCAGATTACATGCAAAGTGCCTATCACCTGTTCTCATCATTGTTCAGACTTTGCATATTTCTGCCTCTACCTCCTTCTACCTCCCAGGTTACCAAGTGCCCACTATGAATAGCTGTTTTTTGTGTTTAACCACAGCATTTAACTGAGCAGCATTTTGTGTTTAAAACAGCATTTAAATTAATAAATAAATGTGTATCTGAACATTCCACGATACGATATGCTGCTCAGTTGAATGTATGGTTTATTCCTTCTGTCTAAAATAAATCACAAATCTCATAATCATATCAATATTACAAAGACTCAGTTTCCAATCTAGAAGGATCTAGTGATATCACAATTTTGAACTAATGGATTTGAGATTAAATATACTGGATTCAAAAAATTTTCAATACACAACCTCTAATGCATGTTTCATGCATTGTGGATTTAAAATAGTAATGCAGGACTGTATTATTTAGAAATGTTGAGTGAGTGAGATTCTTGTTCTTGATGAAGTAGTACTGCGTCCCTACAAAGCACTGATGACACATTTGAAATAGTCTAAAGTGTTTTGCCAGGTAAACATCCAATAATGAATGATGACATATATTAAGCAGGGAAATGAAGCTCAGGGCTATACACATTTTTTGACAGAGAAATCGGACTACACGCACCAACAGTCTACACTTGCAGAATGTTTTGAGGAAAAATCCATTATTAAATCAAATATTATGTATAACGGTCACACTGTATTTATGCTAATAAAGATATAGACACACTTACTGACACATATGCCCCAGTGCACTAAACTATGCACTTGTGTGACCTCGTATAAACAAACACACACACCCCCTGGAATAATAATCACTCAGATTGATCAGGCCAAATCACATAGCAGTAGCTGAAAGCAAACAACCTTGTTGCAATAGAAGCCAAAAGTGAAATACAATATTTTGCATCCTTCATGTTTTTGAGTGTAGCATGTATACAAAATGGTGGTTGACTGCATTTGAGGGAAAATATAAACCGACTTATCCACTATCTATCTCTCTCTGTTTCAGCCGGTCCTTCATATTAACCCTATTAAAATATTTTCCTATAGCAAATCCCAGAGATATAAATCCTCTTTTTTTGCAAAGAGGGGTTGGGGTTGTCTCATGGAGAATTATAATGCAGTTGCCTTGGCAACTCTTGATGGTTTTTACATGAGCCTGCCACTAAAATGACTGGGTCAGAAGTTTTCGTTTGGGTACAGTTTAACTGTGACTGTTCAGAGTCATCAGCAGTTTGCAAATCTACTTAAAGAGAGTGCAAGCCATAAGCCACAGAGAAAAGCCAAGAAGGACTGTTGGCTGGAGGTTACAGTAAAGTGTACGTTTCACCCCACACTAACACATTTCCACTCCAAGGCCATATAGTTAAAGAGTTTGGGGAGGAGAGTATCTGAGATGAGACAGGAGAATCGAGGAAGTCACTATATCAAAATATGACCAAATGACTCATGGCATTTTCTTAAAACACCTGCTTTTTTTGTTCTTGAGTCAATTATCCAAATAATATTATTTGGCTAATAGACTCAAGAGCACTAGGCTAGACATGGACCACCCATCAGGCACATCTGGCAAATCCACCCCTTCTTTCTGCCCAGGTGCCTTTGCTAACGATAATAATGTTGTTATAATACAATGACTTAATTGTATGGCTTTTTCCAACTAAACTATACTGTCAATGTTACATAGGTGGTAGACATAATTACTGACCAAACACATTATTCATTTTTCCTGATTTCCTTATTTTCCATCAACACAAGATCTAGGCGGCATGAGTGATCTACTTTCAGGGTGCAGCTATTATGTTGATCAGTTAGTGAGGAGCTGCTACCCCCGTGTGGACTAACATTGAACTTCAGGTTAGGTCCAGACAAAAGGATCAAAAATGCCTTGCTCCTGGGGAGCTAAAAAAAAAAAAATACATATTCCGGTGTGCATATTAAAGAGTTTTACTATTTCAGTACATTTTCACGCGTATTCTTGGACAGATCAGCTGCAGAAGATGTTGTTGTTCAACCATTAAAAGAATGTATTGCCTCATTAAATGAAACCCTCTTTGGCTCAGCCGTACATTGTTTTCTTTGGATAAATGACCTCAATAATCAGTTTTCTGTAAAATGATATGTGCTATGTGCTCTGGTCACCTAATAACAAATTAAATGACATACGAGTTTCAAAACAGAGTTAACAAAAATCTAACTATGGGAGAACTGACCAACTTACATAAACATTACTATGGAGAATGGTAGACAGCAGTGGTTATTATGCAAGATGATGGAACTTTGTCATTTCAATACAATATTACCTGACACCATTGCAAAATTTCAGAAATGGTTGTTTAATAATTTATTGTTTTCAAAGGGGTACAACCATTTTACATTCATTACACTTTAAAACAGTGACTACATTAATAAAATAAAATAAAAAACAACACCAAAATTCATTACCGAGGAATAAGACTAAATTAGTGTATACCAAAGACGAAATCATCAACCATTTATTTGACCAAACACTTCGAAGTGCCTCGTTAGCTCTTATACTGGTAAGTTGGTGACGTGTGTATCATGCAGCTGTCATATCTTTCCCGAATCCTCAATCTACCGTATGTTATAAGATGTTGAGAGGGGTAGACTTTGCTTTGCTTACATATACACTGCAAAATCCTATACCAAATCATTGTGAGGAGATTACATAACAAGCCAATTGCTGTTCCTATTAATATAAGGTGAACAGTCTCACAGTGAAAGCTGAATATTTAACAGTAACCGTGCTGACCTATAAGGATCTCCCCACTTCTACTTTCCAACTTCACTATTCTACCCCTCTCAAATGCAGAAATTTCCAAAACTGCTCAAAAAGTGCCAAAACCACTGAGAAAAGAAAACATGCACTGATTCATGTCATGCTGGGGAAATACAAGCTAGTTGATAATTTCAATGAGAAACAAAATTACACGGTTCTAGTTATCCCTTCGAGGATGACAAGTCAGGGCACCGATGAACACACACGTCAAACAGAACTCCAAGAAGAAACAGAAAGATTCCAAAAAAAATTGATTCCATTGTTGTCACCATCATTCCTGTTTCTCTTCCCTCCTTTGGTCTGTAACAAACAGGTAGCGTCAAATTACACTGGTCATAAATCTCCTCTAACCTGATGGGTGGCTCAAGAATATCTGCTGATGGGAGTCTGTATGAGATGTACCCCAATACAACCACACAGACCTTTGCGCATCCCAGCAACCAATGTTCATGAAATCATCAGTGTCCTTCCGAAGCAAAGGCACCGGGTTTCTATTACAACGGGTGGCAGAGACAAATGTCGAGACATATTGCACAATTTCACTTCCCATACTGGTACCCTCTTCCACATTGCTGATTTGAACGTGTAGTCAGCAGAACCTGTGCCACTTCAGAAAGTTCCGACTCAGTGAATCTCAATATGAACCTGCAAACAGGAAAAGATGACATCGATCAGGACAATGATAACTGAAATATTCAGTTAAATGCGTTTTCGTTTTATAGTCCCGAACCAAACATGGGTGGTAGCTTGTTAAATCGGCCTCATCATACCTACATTTTATTGGATATACCTCTTTTCTTTATTTAGCTGTCGAATTAGCAATCGACTAAAGTAAGCTCAAGCAGCTAAAATGAAATGAGATTAAGATGTGTAACAGTTAAGGTACAACGTTGCAGATATCGTTTGCTAAATTTACCTGTAATCGCACATTAAACATCATCGAAGCGATCAGGTAGAGGTATGGAAATCTGATTCTCAGTCGCCAGGCGAGATCAAAAAATATCAACAAAGTCCTCGTCAATCCTTTTGAAAACACCCCATAAGTCCGACCAGCGGAGCCCGAAAAACGGAACACTAAATAAGACAGACCCGCCATAAGACGATGTCTGCCACGACGATTAGATTCTCCTTCGGAATTGAAACGAGCTGATTTGCTTGTTATCCAAACATGACAGTGTGTATTGCAATGGTTGTCTGTCGCTTGTAACACTCATATGTTCGTCTTGACGAGTTACAACACTCCACCCAAACGGAGACATACAGCGTTCTGTTACTGTTCGCTGCTTTAGTGTTACAGAACATTTAACAGTGTGACCCGCGGAAGCCGCAATCGAAATACATCCGGTAGCGTAATTATTGTGTAACAGTCTATGGGGTCCGTATTAACCAGATACAGTCCAGCAAGGAAGACATCACACTCTCAAACCTCCACCAGATTTGTTTTATCCCGTCGAGTCGGGCCACTCCAGCCAACCTATTGCACCCGCACCAGACAGAAGAGTGCCCCGTCCGCACGCCCATTCCACCCGACTCATTCGGGCTCTATTCTGACCAAAAAAAAATAATCCAGTGAGATCAAGTAGTCTGATTTCAGTATCCTCCATTAGAAGTCCAATTTGCCACAAGGAGTCGCGAAAGCGCAATGAGGCAAGGCAACCTATCTTTATTATTATTCCTATTATTATTATTGAAAGTAGGCTGTTTGGTGTCCACAACAAAAATTGACAAAAAAGCACTAAAATTACATACACAGTAGATAAACAAAATACATAGAGGATTGTATTACAAGGGTCAAATAGTGATATTGGATAATAATTGTTTAAAATGTTTTGAGTTTTCACAGGTCATGCCAATTATAGATTCCATGTCAGACAACCTTGTCTGACACCAAACGCAACCTTGAGTGGTGCTGACCCAATTTGCACCACCAAGTGCAAAGCAATCTTAATAACCTATACACCAGGATTTGTATTCTAAAGTTCTGGACCCATTGTGCACTTCCAATAAAATCCCACATTTTAATTGTATTTTACTATTGCAGAATGCATTTTGACATTTTAATGTTTGCATTATAACATCATTCCATGCACATAGCATCTATTGATGAGATAGATTCAAACAAAAGGAGAGTGGAGAGTGCAGTCTAAAAAGTACATTCTTCTCTGCATCTCTCTCGAAAGTCTTGTAAAAATGTTAACATAGTGAATTAGTAAGGTCGAATTTACTCTGTAGCCAATTTAATAATGTAACAGGTTTATACAAAGAAGTGATTGCCAAACCCATTGCTCTAATGTTTTCATTCAACCAACCTATTAGCTACATTTTATCTTTTACATTTAAGTGCATTGTATTCTGTGTTGGAATGTGGTAGCAGGATTGAGAATGATCAACGGAATGAATAAGAAACTTATAACATAATTTATCAGAAACCTCTACAATGACTTTACAATCCACTGTGAATTAATAACATTTCAATATTCTCACGTAAAGTATGTTAAGGCTGGAATACTAGGGTGGGACTTCCGTTTTGAACTTGAGAAATACTGATGAAAACAGCTTAGGTCTCCAATCCATCAAATGCGCTTTAATACATTTTTTTATATATATATAATTAGTATCAGTTTCTTTATTGTCCCCCGCGGTCGGAGTTTCTTTTATCCTTTTAGTGCATCCATGGGCTTAGGTGGTACATTTTGAAATTTCATTGCGGTCTTTATACAAAATCATCTTTGGTGGTCCCGGAAGTGAGTCAGTGAATAGATAGTTTCGCACGATTTCCGGTGCGACACGACTGTTGTTTTTTTCCTTAGGGGTGGTGGCCGGTCTTTGCTCCAGAATTTCTAGTTAGAGAAAGCGTGGGAATGTAGTGCTATAACAGTCTAAACAAAGTTTAATTCAACTTACCAAATTATTTTGTTAGACTTTTTTTTATAAGACTCAGACTGACCTTGCTGATCAGTCATAGAGCAAATCATTCCAGACTTTCTTCAGACATTTCAAGTGTGAGGAAGTTCACACAAGAGTGGGTAGCGAAAAGCTAGCTACCTAGTTCCTAAGTTTAACGGACTGAAAGACGCCTCTGGCCCAGTCTGGTAGTGCGGAGCAATGCAGGCCATCAAGTGTGTCGTGGTTGGGGACGGGTACGTTTATGAAAGTTTACTATGAATACATGTGACGCGTTAAAAGCTGTCTACTACTCTCTTTGTAGGGGATGAATATAATTTAGCTACAGTACTACCGTTAGTTATAAATAGCCAGCAGTGTGTGTGTGTTAACGTCTTGCTACTTACCTAGCTAGCTGGTATACTGTAGGTTTGTTTGTGTGCTGTTAGGTTAATTTACAAACTAACTTTACTGTTATTGTGACAACTGTTGTTCTCTGCAAATCAGATGGTTCCCTGATTTGTTGTGCGTGACGTAGGGCAGGTCGTTATAGACCAAAAAAATGATATTCCGTCTATTTTTTTCAATATACCATATGGGTGACAAAACGTGTCACCGGTTTTAGATATGAGTTTTCTAGACAACGTTACCGCATTACAGTAGTTGTTTCCCTATAAAGCTTTTACGTCATCTGGAGTTATGGAATATTTTAGTTGGGACTTTGCTTGTCAAAATGAACACTTGAAATCAGACGTAAATTCATGAAAATAACTTCGTAAATCGAACTAAACCAATAGCCGTGTTTCACCAAGCAAAGCTAACATCTTAGCAGATAACCTAATTGTGCGTTGCTTGATTGCTCTGTTCTAAATGCACAACCATCATCGGTGGGACATAAAATAGTAAATTCAGTAAGTACTCTACCATAACTGTGTAAAATTACGTCCGGATTCTGAGACGACTTTACTTTGGACCAATATACCTAAGAAGAGTAGATTAACCAGAGGGGAAAAAGACAAAGCCAGAGTTGTAATTCCCGGTTACTTGTCCACATAAAGCATGTACTTATCGTTAAGCAGATCATTCGTTTTCTTGTGGATGTCAATGTGGTGAAATTAGGTCAAGATAATGAATTACTTTACACTTATTAGGCTACGGAATCGTGGCTTCATTTTAGCTTAATGCTTGATCTTTTTGACGAGGGCTATTCCTCACCTGACTGGTAGTTGACCACTCTATAACTGAGCCCTAGTAGTAAATGGACTTTAACTTGGGTATGGAGTTTTTCCTTGATAATGTCATGTAGTCAAAGAAAGACTCCTGGCCCCATATGTTGTAGTGTAAGTGCTCTGACCTACATATTGCATCCCAGGATTTTGGGCACTCAAATAATGGAAGAGGGAGTACACTATAAAGTATACAGCCTCTGGTCTGGGTGTGGTGGTTATCGCAGGCAGCAGAAGAAATACGTAATTTGAACTCTGATTCATAGAGCAGTAATATAACTCTGTCTGTCCACTCCCATCTCTTGGCGTCAGACATCTTGGCCTTTGCTCAGTCTCAGCCTAACATCAAACTAAGATTCTGGGTTCCTAGCTGCAGGGCATGCAATCATTCAAAGTAGATTATGGAAGGTATGTTTTCTATCCACCCAGAGTCACATTTCTGAGGGAACTCTGTAATATACTATAGCCGTGTCGTCATCAGACATCTGAAGTGTTGTGGGTCTTTCAGAGGACCAATACCAACAGCAGGTCCTGGTACCAGACTGTTATATTGACATGTAGCATAAAAGCCTAGGGATTGATGCATTATATTGATATGTGATGTTTTACTCTTCCAGAGCTGTGGGTAAGACATGCCTGCTGATCAGCTACACCACTAACGCCTTCCCTGGGGAGTACATCCCCACCGTGTGAGTATCTCAATAGTCCTGGAAGAGAGGTCTGGCCTGGGGACCCCCTGGAGCCAAACACCTCCAGCACCACACCTTTCCACTTAGTCTTAGTACAAGTTAGGGATGTGTGATGGTACGAGATGTTTGGTCTGCACTGTGAACACGAATACATAAAAGTATTTTAAAAAATTACATGGTCCCTCCATGTATTGTTCTGTTTTACCTTTTTAAAGAAATGGTTTTGCAGGTAAATCTGTATTCTGTTAAACCCCTTGGACACTATCTCCTCAATTATTGTTCAGACACGGTAGAGAGGGTATCTCTACATGGTTGTCTTTGCCCCCCACCTAAACCTGAAAAAAGCATTTTTATGTTGGTGTTGCAAACATGAGATGCTAATAGGGCTGTCCCAACAAAAATCCTTAGTCAACAGTTCTTGACCAATTGAATAGTCAACATTTATTTTTCAATATAATAGAGATATTATCTGTTTTAAGACAATCAATTATATGCTCTGAGTTCATCTGATGCTTCAAAGCACACTGAATGTTGAAATATCACAAATGAGTCATTGACTGTTCCCTACAGGTTTGACAACTATTCTGCCAATGTGATGGTGGATGGCAAACCAGTCAACCTGGGTCTATGGGATACAGCAGGACAGGAGGACTATGACAGACTCCGCCCCCTCTCCTACCCACAGACGGTAAGACTGACAGACCAGAAAGTGCCATGGGAACAGCTGAAAAGTGATTGTTGGAAATGAAACGTTTGTGCAGTTATGGAAAAGTCTTAACAAATATTCCTTGAATCTGTGGGTAAAAAAAGAGGAAGTTAAAGACAAATGTTCATAAACACTTCTTTGCATATAAGAAACACTGAGATTACAGAAGTGATTATTCCTGTTCTCTTTCTCTCTAGGATGTGTTCCTTATCTGTTTCTCCCTTGTGAGCCCTGCCTCATTTGAAAATGTCCGGGCCAAGGTGAGTGGCCTTTGTTAAAGAACTTCCCAATACCAAAGAACTTCCCATTACCGAATAACTAGTCAAGACAAAGGGCTGATTATAGCTTGTATATCACAACATCTGCCTGGTTGTCTCCCCCTAGTGGTACCCAGAGGTGAGGCACCACTGCCCCAACACACCCATCATCCTGGTGGGCACCAAGCTGGATCTGAGGGATGACAAGGACACCATCGAGAAGCTCAAGGAGAAGAAGCTGACCCCCATCACCTACCCCCAGGGTCTGGCTATGGCCAAAGAGATTGGTATGTTGTTTGTGGATTTGCCAGCAACTGCCAACAATAATAAATGAAAGGAATGAGTTTGGGGTTAACACAGGTTTGGGGTAGTATGTTAAGGACAATGTCAGTGTGCATACCTTTCTAATTTTACCAAGCACAAGGAAGTCTTTTGGTAGTACTCATACTTTACTGACCAAATATTAATACTCTCATATTAATATTTTATTTTGTAAAGTACAGCTTTACAAAATAAATTCTCCAAGGTAGTGAGTTAAGAGTAACAGGATTCTCTTTTCCGCTTCGAGAGCCATGCGTTTGTGATAAGTCTCCTCGCTCTCTCCTGTCTTGTGTCCCAGGTGCAGTAAAGTACCTGGAGTGCTCTGCCCTGACCCAGCGCGGCCTGAAGACCGTGTTCGATGAGGCCATTCGAGCCGTCCTCTGCCCACCACCTGTCAAGAAGACGAGGAGGAAGTGCAGCCTGTTTTAAACCTGCAGATGGCACGTGTCCGGATATGGGTTCCGGCACAGGGGTTAGACGCTGACAGAAAAGCCTTTTATGTCTTTCGTATAGCCACTACTACGTTAATCTGACAAACTGTTCCTTGGTTGAAAGAAACCAAACATAGTTTTAGGAATGGTTTTTTTGATGATACCCAGTGTTTGTGCAGACATACAGACACACATGAAGTTTAAGAAATCCTTGAGGCCTTCTGAAAATTGATTACCACCTGCGTCAATAAGATGGAGTTTTTCAATTCTCCTTATTCCACCAGTAGTCCATTTTGTTTACGGTATTAAGAGGTTGTTTTGAGCAGAACGTGACATTGCCAAACTGCATACTGCAGCTATTAAATTTGTACTGCAGATAGACATTATAGACACACTAATTTTCAAGGTTTACACCCTAACACTGTATTAGTACTTCTAATATTTTGGCATGATGCGTACAGGGAATGCTTATGTTGGTAGGCCGGCATAATATTTCTAGTCTGCGTTCTGTATGGAATTCTATGAAAATCTGAGAAATTCAAGTTAATAGTAACATCAGTTTTATTGGCTCTGAATAATAATAATTGAACTACAATTTTTTGTGTTTTTGAGTTGAGTTGAGATTTTAAAGTATGGAAGCAGTGGTCCAATTTTCTAGAACACGGTTGTGTTCACATTTTGTTCTTAAGTGTCAGTTACTAACATAGTTATGTCTGTCCCGTTAATGGTAATTCAGTCAAACCTGGCCATATTCAGTTGATGGGGCTTAGCAGTCATTGATGAAGAAAGTGCTTTAAACCCACAACCTGAAGCCGGTCTTGACATTCTTTTACATCTGTTTATGCTAACAGTTGTGCTGTTTGACCAAGGACCATCAGTATTTCATGTAGCACTGCACAGTTGGACTTATTAGTAAAAAAAGGTTGTTTCATACCCCTCCCACCTGCTGTGTCCACCTTGTATGACCTAAATGATATAGGTGCCTGGGAAGTGGGAAGTCTGCAACTCTGATTAGGGTGTCTAGAATGGAGAGAAAGTATGTCTTTATTACTCTGCATTTATCAGCAATCATTTGTGCATCAATTTGTGTATTTTTGTAAGCCCATTTTATTGTAATAAACACTTGCTTGGAAAGCAAATTCACCAATAATGGATCATTTTAATGCCAGAAGAATTATGATTACAAAGCTACTGTCATCTGTTATAATTATGTGAATTACTTTGGCATTTCCACTGATGTTATTTATACATTGCTCACTGTATCTTTAAACTAACACTATGACTAATATTGTTTATCTCCCAAAAATGTCTCCTTTCATTTCCTTGCAAGTCTTGTCTCTTAATTGTGCATATCAATATGCTACTTGTCTTGAAGAGTAAAACATCACTGCATACATTTATATATATATATTTTTGGCATTTATGAACTATTATATATCAGAAGTACAAGTTATGATGTATCCATTGTATTTAGGCATCAAGCTTTGCATCAACTGAAAGCCAATCTTGTGACTGGTTGCTTTTATGGATGAAGCTGTTGTCACTGAGTCAATATATTTGAATTAAACAGACTGTTCTACCTTGCCTTAAAGTGTGTATTTATATTTAGTTAAAGCACACATTTTCAATTTGTGTTTCTACCTACTAAAGACTGTCTTGAGTCCACATTTCAATTGTCTTAATACAAGAGACAAGTTGTCAAGTAATCTTTATTACAACTTTTTCACAAACCTGACACTCATTTGTATTTTACACATCAGGCAATTTATAAGATACCTTTGTACAGTTAGCAGAAATTCCACGAAGACATTTTTCTATTCAAGGCAATAAAGAATGACATGTTAACTTGTTGTAACAATGTCACTTGCCATGTTCGGTTGCTCAGGGGTTCAGTGAAACATGACGCAGTTGTTGTATCTGTTAAGTTACAGTAGTTGAGTTCATTTGTCCACACACCTTAAAAGTGTTCCAGAAGTTGTGGGAATACTAAAAATAGAAAAGAGATGGTTAGTTGGCCAAAACATGACCAGTTGAATTAACTTCAGTCAACAACATTAGTTGATAACTAGCCCAGAAGTTTTTCTTGGTCCAGTCATATGTGCAGGGATAACTCCTGGCCCTATTGACATGACAGTCTTACCATTCTACTAACTCTGCACCAATGATGTCATGAATGTGGTACTTGATCTGGAATTTAATGTGAGAATTGGTCCGTCTCTCCTCCAGCTCTGCTTTTAAGACTTCATTATATTTGGACTTCTTGACCATGCTGAGGACAGCTTTACGGCCTGGGGAAGAAGGAACATGAACAATCAACATTCCCCTAAAGTATTGCAAATAACTCACTGTGGACTGGGTGCATATTAGACTCCACACATACATCTATCATAAAGAAAAATTTATTAATTTAGACAGTATAAGTCTATACTCTTTTGGTGGCTGACCCTGTATTAGGTACTTGGTGAATTTGCCAGAGTTGGGGATGGAAAGCCACCAGCTGCCAGCATCCCTCACAGTTAGAACCCCTGACTTCACCAGTTGCCTGCATAGGAGTAGGAAAATATATTTATTAGAGACTTGCAATGGACTAAATGCATCTAAAACAGACTTTCTGATACATGAATAGGATAAGATGCAGCACAATTAACCCCCTCAAAACATTAAGGGTCTTACACACAATGCCAGGTTCCAGTAAAGAGTTTATGCAAACACCAGGACTAAAAAGCATGTTTATTAAATAGAGAATCTGCATTGCAATTGCCTTTTAACCCAGGATACGTTTTAATTTGTGTCTGGTAAACCAGCACTTATAGAACAGTAGAAACAAACAAAATTATGTGACTACAAAAGGCTTTTTACGTTATCTCTGAATCTGTGAAGAGGAACTTTTTGAGCATTTTGTCTTTGTTGAAGCTCAGGTCACTGCAGGAGGGCAGCACTTTCTCCAGGAACTTCTCCACTGTGCCCTTTGTCGCTCTTCCCTCCTCTCCTGCCAGGACTTTAGCCTTGTAGTCCGCAGTGAACACCAACCCAAAGGCCTCAGCGTCAAAGCCCAGCTGGAACATTAACAGCTCTCCCTGTTCAATCAAGTCGCTCTGACAAAAAGATTATGAACACAAATGTTGTAGCTTAACAGAGGGACCACGCAATGCATTTAAGGCAATAGTCTATAACAAATTTGAATATTTCTCTGGGACTAGAAGTGTTCATTTTCAAATCTGGTCCTGGAGACTTGTTTCAGCCCAGCACTTACATACTCAGTCTGTTAGAACGTTCACTATGTTACAAAATGGTTGGTATTGAGCAAAATGTTTGCCCCAAACATTCTTGTACATATTGAACAGAATTATGAATTGAGGTACACTCAAAGAGTTTTTCAACCCAGACGCACAACATCGCAGTCTGGGAATCCAGTCTGGGAAGCAGACTGGACAGACCAGACCAAGGTTTGGAGGGTCTCAATATAATTGGCAAGTTGAGAAGATCAAAATTACTGCATGCAACTAACAACTGACTGATCAACAAATCCCCTTATATCATAAATAACACATTTTTAATATTTGTGATTTTATTTTGTTGCTAGCAGGTAGGGCTGTGTGACATGACCAAAATCCCATGTCCTGATATAGGTCATTTCATATCTCAATAATGATACATATCACAATATAGCACATTCTGTAAATACCACATGGAAAGGCCAATTTCTCATTACATTTTGAATTATATATGCGACAAATAAAAGGTACTTACTCATATTTGATTATTTTTCTCCTTTAATTTAGAACATTTGTGCAAATTTTCAATTAAGCATGTAACAACATATCAAATCTTAAAGTATAAAATAGAAAATGGTAAATAGAAAACATGTTTCAACTATAATTGCAAACAAAATAAATACAGGCCTAAAATGTTGAATATGGTCAAAAATATCAAAAACAAACATAATACTCTTTACCTGTAGAACTGTTTGAATTGTAGCAGCAAACAGAAATGAATACAGCATAAGTAATTGTATATAAAATACCAAATGTAAACATGGAACACAAAGACTCACAACGCAAATACATAATATAACAAGTAAACAAAACACTCCTTCAAGTCTGAATTATAGCATTATATGAAAACAATCAAGGTGCTGCAAACAAAATAGATATAAGGCCATAATGCTTCAAAATGTTGGCCTTGTGTTGCCGAATCTTGGACTTAGTGTCACAGGTTGACAGCCAGGAATACAAGCTGGTCAACTCTTTCTGGTTTAAGTGATGACATCTGACATGTCACAATGTTCCCACTGAACGCCCGCTCTGATGGGGCCCTTGTGGCAGGGATACAGAAGTATTTCTTTGCTAGCTTGGCTACTAGTGGGAAATGTCCATCATGCTGCTTCCACCATTCCAGTGGGTTTGTCTCAGGACCAGCCTCCAAGGTGGAGATAGAGGTTAAGCTCCATTTCAATGGACTCTGCTTAACTGAGGGGTCATTTGGCTTTGCTTTGCTGCTTTTTTAAAGTAGCTGCTCAAACTCTTCTTTTGCCTCATAGTAGGAACCTCTGGCTCATCTCTGTCAGCTGCAGTTGATGGAACGGGGACTGCCTCTGCCTGTTCAGCCACAAGGCTCTCCAGTTCTGCAGTAGCTCTTGCCTTCCTAGAGTCCACATTATCTTCTATAATGTATGTGATTTTGAACCAAGCAAGAGAAGCCATGTCAAGCAGGTCCTGGGTGGTATAGTCATCATACTTCTCATTGAAGTAGTTCAGAATGCCCTTTTTGATGGCCTTGGTGAACGGAGTGTCGTCATCCTTAGGCTTGAGTACCTGGTTGTTGAAAAGACAGAAGACCGGTTTCAAGTAGGCAACACTTGTGTACTGCTCCCCAGAGAAGGCTTCTGTAAACTCCATGAGAGGACTCAATGCCCTGTTCATGGACTCCAGAACATCCAAGTCACTCCAAATTAGGGCCAGGTGACACGTTTCCTCGTCGGCACGGAGGACCTGTGGGAGAGCTTTCTCCCGCTCTAGAACCCTTTCAAACATTTGTTGCAGAGAGCCCCACCTGGTAGGGGTCTGTGATCAGCTGATGAGCAGGCAAGCCCAGTTCTGCTTGAGCCTTGGCCAGTTCGCGCATTCTCTTCCATGAGTTAGAGAAGGCACTCACCAGCTTCTTGCAGATGCCAACTGCTCGTTGCACTTGGGATAGTTTCACACTTCGCTCTGTGTAAATGAAGAAGATAAATGTAACTTATATACATCAATATATTACACTTTACAGGACAGGTAACACATTCACTTAAAATGGGATTTATCTTGACTACACCCCCATTCATCCAAGCTTTGCAAAAAAATGCCACTTCAAAAATAAGTTAAAAAAGTGTTTTTGCTTGTAATAAGTAAAAAGAAATCTGCCAATGGAAATATGTCAGATAGCCCAGATTCATCGTCTAAAAACAAGTTCCTATATCTCACCGAAATGTTACTTGTTAGATGATTGTGTCTTATATTAAGTGTAATGAGATATTTTGACTAGAAATTATAAAAATATACTTGGTAAGATTTTGATTTTTGCAGTATTTAACATGCATGTCACACAAACATAACACCTTCAAGACAATAAAATACTACGTGGCCTACTATAAAGTTTATTATTACTGAAATATATTTTTGTATTGTTTTAAACACTCACCAATGGCTAGCTGAAGACGGTGGCCAAACACTGTAAGCGTGTCCAGTCATTCAGCTGAAGTGCAAGGATGTTGTTTGTGGCGTTATCCATGGTGACACAGACTAGGTGATCCTCACGCAGTCCCAACGGCTCTAGAGCTTCCCTGCGACCTCTGGCTATCATTTCTCCTGTGTGGTTGTCTGGGAAATAGCCTGTCGGCAAATACCGACTGCAAAGTGTCCGGTCTCGGATGAAGTGTGTCATCAGGCTCATACAGGGATTTGTCGTTCAGCTCGTCTACATATCTTTTGTTGTAGCTTAGTAGAAAACTTTGTGTATTTCCTCCTCCACTTTGGCAAGACACTCTTGATATAAGTGAGGCAACACGACTTGAGTGAAGTGTTTTTGGCTTGGCGTTATGAACCTTGGGTCAAGTGTTAGCACCAACTCACGAACCCCCGTTTCGAGACCGTGTAAATTGAGTCCATGTCTTTGCAGATGTAAGTTGCATCCTCCTTCCACCTTCCTGATTAATTGCCATATGGTGTGCCGCCGGCAAAGGCCTCTCGCATTGTCTGAGTCTGGGTTTTGTTTTGAGCACTCAACTCTACTTTTGTGGTTCTCATCCTTAGACTCTCAATGTACTGTTTAGCATGATTCTTGCCCAGGTGGTAAAAGAGGTTATTGGTGGTTGAGTCTGTTGTAGGGACTGGTCTGCAGCATATTTTGCAAAGTACAGTTTTCTGGTCAGTGTCAGACTTTTCGTACCCAAACCACATCCATGCGGCAGAATTAGGCCCTCTTTTAGGTACGAGCTCCTCATTTTCTCTTGGCTGGTCGGAGTCCTGTTCAGAATTACTCCATTCTGAATCAAGTTCACTCTGCTCCATGTTTGTTTGTGTTGTCTGAATGCAAGTTTCTTTCCTGCGTCCTTCCACGTGTCGGATGCAAAGCATCATCCAAATTAGGGATGGGCACAGATAGTCGAATATTCGAATAGCCGAAATTAATTTAATATTCGAGTGTGTATTCAATTTTGCCCCCCATTTGAATAATATTTTTTTTAAATACTATTAAAATTCCAATCTAAAAATGTTACACATGACGATATACCATGACCTTTAAAAACATTATACATTCTTAAGTCGTTTTTATAACATACGCTTTGTCACACGTTTGTTTTTTATAATTGTCAATCAAAGTGGTAGTAGTGTGGTGGAGTCCAGTCAGTCAGAATGAAGCAAATGTTAGCAAGTGAATGAAAGTGAACTAATTCAAGGGAAGATGGAATATATTTAATAAATTAATGTTACCTAAGGAAAAAAATATTTGGCCACAAAACGCTAAAGTTCGCCTGTGGAATCAAAAGGTGTTTGAGTGTGCAGAAAACAGTGAAAAACAGTTAAGCAAATGGCATACAGCCGGCTACCTTAACTAACTGGCTTCTCTAGACACTTCCAAACAATAAACTCAATGTTATGTGTTGATAAATATTGTCTTCTAGTTCTGGAGCCGAGTTTTGCGTGTCAACCACACAGCTTCCTCCATACGCGCAGTCGCTCTTTTCTCACACAAAAGAGCCGATGTTACATGAGAATGTCACCCACTCCTTTGCGCGTTATGTAGTAGCACTCATGTTGTAACCGAAATACTATTCGAATAATAAACTATTCGGAGAGTAATATATTGTCCAATGCACATTCCTAGTCCATATTACAAAAAATATTGCTGTAAAGAGTGGGATTTGTGACACAACAAAATAAACGACATAAAAAATTGTCTATCGTTTCATATTATGCTATCGTCACACGATATATATCGTCATATCGCACAGCCCTACTAGCAGGTCATCTACTTTAAGTACTGTCAATCTTTTCAATAGCCTACTTTAACGGTAAACACCTGACAGTACATAAAAGTTAGCCTACTGCCAGCTGATTGTTGTCACAAACTAGGATTTGGGGAAGACCAATTTGGCATTGTTTTGGTATTAGTGTCTTTACTGGAGGAGTTTCACCTCTGCTAGGCAGACATCTGAGAATGTTACTAATGTCTTCATGGTTTGCAGCTGCATTTTCAGAGGCAACAGTACCACCACAAGTGGTGGAACTATTGCCCAAACCAAAGACAAAATTGTGCTTACCAGCTGCCTGTCCACTTGCGTCTTATCTTTGTGTATACTGTAGAGTTGGTGTTTTAGAACAATTTGTGGCAGAGCATCATTAAAAAGTTTGCGTGGGAAGAGTGTCATAATGTCCTGCAGGGTGGTTTTGACGTCCACTGGTCCCTCTGGGAGAAAACAGGAAACAGATAAGTCAAACATACGCTGACGTCTGAGACTGACTAATTAACGTTATACAATTTGTATGTTTGAGAAAAGACCTTCTCCATTGTTGATAGCTCCAAACTGCTTCTCATTGCCACCTTTACGTTTCTTCACTGTAAACGTGTCTGATATAAGGGCCCTTTTTCTGTTCATAACTGTATGGAAACAAAAAATGCATCAACTGTTACGGACATCTAATTCAGGGGTAAACACAGCAGCATGCCTGGCTACATAACAAACTCAGTTATTACAGTACTAGCTAGCTATGGTAAATGTCTAATTAGTTTTAACTGGGGTAAACGAATAGGAGTATTATTACATATTGCGTTCGTTTTCCGTAGCTACGTTAGTTCACCAGAAATAAAATGGATGTTCACACCTGATTATATTGGCGTGAAGCATTACATTAGCAGCTCCGGATCCAACAAGACTTCAGTCAAATTTGCTGCTGTTTTTTTTAACGAACAGGCTGGCAAAATTCTTCTTCTGTCATTGAATGAAAACTACCGCCACCTATTGCCGGGTGGAATTATTGCACATCCCGCAAAACAGAAGTAGGCAGCTAGTTAATAGAACGACGGTGAGTAAATGTACATTTGCTACTATATCTCCGCTCTCTGTTTTATCCTAAAATAAAATTGAGCATGCCTAACATATTTTTGCATGCATATTGTTTGTGTTAAAGGCCATTGCTATTTGTCTTTGTCCACTTAAATCAACTGCAGCTACCGCGCGTTAACTAGCCTACTAACGCATAGCTAATGTAGCCAGCTAGCCATACATTTGCATAATCTAGCTAGCTACATTGATATGTAGTGTTAGGTGTTTACATAATTTTAATACATCTGCTGAAGTGTGTTACCAATACATTGTTGTTACCCAGCTAGTTAGTTACCATCAATCTGTCTGCTTCCATCACTGAGATTACTTTCAGATTAAACAGGAGACAGCAGCAGTGTTTGAAGCTGAAAGGGGTGGGTCCAACGCGCGTGGGGCGGTGTGTGTTTACGCTAGTAGTAGTAGTAGTAGTAGTAGTAGTAGTAGTAGTAGTTAGCAAGCCTAATGTAATGTGGTTTGCACAGAGGTCTTAAAGCTATCTTTTTATGCTCCTGTTCAGACACAGGAACAGTTTCTGTCCACAGGCCATCACTCTGATGAACAGTCAACTTCAGTCATTTAGTGCCAGGCACAATCCCTGTATAACCACCCAGTAACTCTGACCCTAACATCCACCTGTCTACTACTTATTTATTTTTAATTTTTTTGTCATCCTGCAATTCAGTGTTGTTCATACTGTATATATAATGTATATATCATATCCACCTACCTCATGTACATTACACCTGCACTAAAAATTATTTATTCATTCCAGCATTGTTTGCACTCTGCTATATATATATATATATATATATATATATATATATATATATAATATCACATCCACTGTCATTATGTAAATAATAATACCTGCACAATATTTAGTTCCAGCACCCTTTATACCCTGCTTAATGCACTACTGTCTCACCAGTCTTACTATGTTGTTGTTTGGTTTATTTTGTGTATTTATGTGTACTGTATATTGCAGTCGGTGACTCTTGTTGAGTGTCCTTTGTTTAAGTATTTTATGAGTAAGCACATCATGAGTCTGTATAATCCAGAGTCAAATTCCTCGTATGTGTACACATACCTGGCGAATAAAGCTGATTCTGATTAATCCTTCCTACCTGACATATATGATTCCAAATCTAGCGTATAAAAATTGTGGTGACTACTAGCTAGGCAAGACAAATAATTTGACTGACACATACTAGCTCCATCTATCCTTTCAGTTCTTCCAGATCAGTTAATGCGACAGGTATACAAACGGTAAGGAGAGTGAATGACACACATAATATGAAATTACTTCTATTAGGTTGTTGTTTCACAATAAATAACCAGATATATTTATGTCCCCCTATAGATAACCATGGACCGACGCAACCAGTCCCACCACAGACCACAACATCCAAACTCTAATCACCACGACAACCACCAGTCTACTTTTAAGAGAGACAAGGATGACAGTGGGGGAGGTCACTTTCAACACAAGCGGTTCAGAGCTGGTCATCAGCGCCATCACCAGGCTGGCCCTTCTACACCACCATCCAGCCCCCCAATCCAGAGCCTGAGTGTACAACGACAGTTGTACGAGAGAGACTTCCCCTTATACAAACAGCCTGTGGAGGTTGGACATTTTTCCCTGGACTCTGAACGAAGGTTTTTTAATGACGCCCGGCAGCTGCGTTACTATGTTGAGCCTGAGAAGAGTTGTCCTAACTTCAACCTTAGGGATGGATACAGGGGTCGCTTCATCAAGAGGGATGACGGAGTGAAGGAGAAATTAGACCACATCCTTAGGTGGATCCTGGCAAATAGATCCAAGCTACAGTCAAAAGAGGTGGCTGCTTCGTCTTCACCATGGTAAGCACACAAGTGGTAGTTTCAGTTGTCATTTCATTCACCAATAGCGACACGTGACTAAACCCTTGTGACCTTTTCCCACATTTGTTGCATTGCATTTATATAATATAGTTACTATTTTTATTAGTAATTTTCTTGTGAATAGCTACACAAAATACACAAATTGTAAGATTTTACTAACATTAATTAAAAAAATCAATCTTGATGATGTAAGTCTAGATTGAATGGTTTGCATACCTAAATCATTTATTGTACAATCTTTTGTTTAATCTTTTTGGTTTTGTTGTTTTTTGATCATTGCATGATAGTCATTTTTAAGTCTTGCCATTACTTGTTTTGTCAAGTCTGTTTTAGTAAGAACTTACTTGGCATCTCAGTAAAATTCAGTGTTGTCTTAAAATTCTGTGTTGTTTTATATTATTGTCCTGTCTACAGGTGCATTTGCCTTCCAGTGTCTTTTAGAAAGCTGACAGAATCTGTTTTTTCTTTAATATTATTGCCTGTGCTTAGCTGTATTCTTTTTCTTTTACTCCAAAAACCATCTTGCCAATAACACGCATACCCATAACATGATGTAGTCACCACCATGCTTAAAAACATGATTGATGCGTTGTTTTGGATTTTCCCCAAACATAGTACTTTGCATTCAGTCTGTGTATTGACTGGGTGTACTGACACACTCGACAGCATAATTGTTCAAAGGCATATGTGGCATCTCCAATTATGTTTTTAACGCCCTTATTTGCATTAGGAAACCTCCCTGGTCTTTGTGTTTGAAAATGTGCTTGACACTCATTTTCCTGACTAAGGAACCTTACAGATAATTGTATGTGTGGATAGGTAGTCATAAAAAATTATGTTAAAACCCCTTATTGCCCACAAAGTGACCCAATGCAGCATATTATGTGATTTGTTAAGTAAATGTTTTTTCCTAGGCTTGCCATAACAAAGGAATTGAATACCTTCTGAGGGCACTGTGTACAGATATTATCATCACTCAGTAAGGCCATAAAGATTTAAGAAAAGGAATCACTTGTGATGTACCTGAAATTCAGCAAACATTTACACTCCATATCCTCAGTCATGTCTGTGATTCCTAATCACAAGTAATGACTGCATAGAGCTGTGTCTTGTGGCGGATGCGTAATCTTAGACTTGTCCCCGCAGTGCCTTAGGTGTAGACGTTGTTACATGGCGTGGCCACCTGACCAAGCTTTTGACCACGCCTTATGAGACCCAGGAGGGCTGGCTGCTGGCTGTCACCAGGATCGGGGGGACACTGTACATTAGCGAGGTGGAGACGGAGGCTGCACGCCGGGACCGAGAGAACCGCACCGAGAGGCACGAGGAGATGATGTACTGGGGGTACAAATTCGAACAGTACACCTGTGCAGGTAGGGTGTGGCTCCATGTACGTCCCACTACACACTGAGGTGTTGTCACGCTCAAGGCTTGAACCTCATCATATCAGGGATATCACAATAAGATACCATCGTTCTTGGAGCAGGTGTCGATGCAATGTTGTTGTTCTGACCATTCTGTGTGTGTTGGGATTCGATGTTCCAAACATACAGTATGGCTTACCTTATGTGTGATACAGAGGGACAACACAGAGTCATGGGATAATTGAGTCAGCAATATTTGTGGGTTTTTGAGCAGGAACAGCTTGTGTGTGGCACCGACAGTTACTGTTAGCATTTGATTCATTTAGACGACTCTTATACAGATAGTTACAGTTAGTGCATTCATTTAAGGTAAAGCAGCTAGTTGGCACAACCACACAACTCAGGACGTGAGTACATTCTAGGCCTATTCAATATTTTAATTATCAGAAAAAGTCAGTGCGGGACTAAAAATAAACGTAGCAAGCGTTAGTTTACAACAGTGTTATGGAGGGGTTGATTGTGGAGATATTTTAGGTTGCGTTTTAGATTTTTTCCGAAAATTGGCAGAGTCTGCTGTCCTAGCTTGAAGGGGAAGTTGGTACCACCATTGGGGTGCCATGACAGAGAAGAATTTTGACAGGGCAGATTGTGAGCTGCCTTTCATAGGGTGCTATATCTTAATTGGGTTTAGGTCATGACTTTGACCATGCAATTTCGAAACTATTTAAATGTGTTTCTTTTCAACCATTCTGAATTAGGCTTGCCTGTGTGTTTTGGTTCATAGTCCAAAACCAAGCTGTACCTCAGCTCCAGTTTGACTTTGTCCTGTAGAATTCACTTATACAGAGCAGAATTCCTAGTTCCTTCAATGATTCTTATTTTTCCAGGTCCTCAGGCAGCAGAGCATTCCCAAACAACCACACTACTAACACCATACCTGACCATTAGTATGACTACTAACACCATACGTGACCATTAGTATGACTACTAACACCATACCTGACCATTAGTATGACTACTAACACCATACCTGACCATTAGTATGACTACTAACACCATACTTGACCATTAGTGTGACTACTAATACCATACGTGACCATTAGTATGACTACTAACACCATACCTGACCATTTGTATGACTACTAACACCATACCTGACCATTTGTATGACTACTAACACCATACCTGACTATTTGTATGACTACTAACACCATACGTGACCATTAGGATGACTACTAACACCATACGTGACCATTAGGATGACTACTAACACCATACGTGACCATTAGGATGACTACTAACACCATACGTGACCATTAGGATGACTACTAACACCATACGTGACCATTAGTATGACTACTAACACCATACTTGACCATAAGTATGACTACTAACACCATACGTGACCATAAGTATGACTACTAACACCATACCTGACCATTAGTATGACTAATAACACCATACGTGACCATTAGTATGACGTTCTTACTTTGTAAGAACAGTTTTTTTTGTTTCTCATATCCAGAGCAAGTTATATTTGGTGCATTTTAAGAAGTCTGGGTGGAACAACCAAGAAACCGTCTGTGCTTGAAGGAAGACAAGAGATATAATAAAACTTGCGAGCGTTCATTTGGTTTTGTACACGCCAACATGCTTTATATTTATTGTACTACGATGGTAGTTAGTTACGGGACTGGTATTTGATGTTATGTCTATAATTGTCCCCCGCAATTAAATCAGTCATGTTAAGCAGGTAAAGATATATAGGAATATCATGTAACTTTTCTGGATGCCAAATCTAGCAGAATCATACGGCCTACTAATACTGAAGACAGTGCGGTTTTCTATAGCGAAAAATGAAAAGGTACATAAAACTGTATAGCCTATCATTATTTTTGCAAAGATAGGTCTGTAGTTGACGGTATTTTATATATCTAATATACATGCAACTTTATTCTGTTTTTGTCATGGTGTACTGGGGAAAATAAACATTAATTCTTTTCACTTAACAGTACATACGAACCCAAGCTTGCATGCCAGTGCTAGTGACTGGACAAGATTGCTATGCATAAGAGTCTGCTGAATAGAAAAAAAAAGAAATAAAGTTCAAATGTGTCCCTATATCTGGATAAGCACTGGCACTGTTTTAAATAAACATGAGGTAATGATGAGTCAGTCTTTTCATAGATCGGGAATGAACAAAATGACAATGACTTACCCTCGTCATCATTTACTATCATCATTCATGAGGGACAACATGTTTACTATTGCTTTCTTAATTTAGATGATGCCCGTAGTCTTCCAGACCCAGGCGGGGTTGTGAACACCAATGAGGCCTTCTGCACTGTAGTCCAGACCCGGCTAGCCGAGCACAGACTGCTTTTCTCTGGCGAGGTGGACTGCCGGGACAAAGACCCGAAAGCCCCACCTCCCCCTGCCTGCTACATAGAGATGAAGACCTCATTAGAGATCTCCTCTCCCAAACAACGCAGCAACTTCCACAGGTAACTGGGAAATTGTCTTTTTATCCCAGAAACAGTAAGGTCCTAAATTATTGGCACCCTTGATGTAATTAAGGCAGAAAATGCAGTATTAAATAAGTGATGCAAAACTTATCTATGTTTTATTCAAATCTTGAGAAAATATTATAATACAATTTCTCATAGAAAAATATGTTGTTTTTGAAATCACATGTTTTTAAATTATCCACCAACCATTTCTTTGTGCATTATGATTTTTTTTCTTGGGGTTATTGTCTTGCTGGAGTGTTTCTTCTATGTCCTTAATGCAGGTTTAAACTACTGAAGTGGTGGGCCCAGTCATTTCTTCCAGGGGTGCCAAGAATTGTAGCAGGTTTCCGTGATCATGACGGAGTGGTTGTGTCAGTGGAGACTTTCCACATCTCCAAGATATCTCAGCTTATCAAGGTATGGTTTATGTATTCATTTATTTATTTTTTAAAAACTCTTTAGTTACCCCCCCCAGATTTTTTTAATGCATGACAACATTTAATCCATTTTTTGCACAACATTTTCAATATTTATGAAAAATGTTTACATAAAAATAATAGTACACAAATTTTTGCTGATTCCAAGCATACCCATACTATAACGGAGTTATCACCATAATGTGGAAGTCACTAAATGATGTGTTTATGGGTGTTTTTCCAAAATGTAAGGCTTTGTTTGTATTAAGGCCAAGCAGTGTATTCCTTTTATGTTTTTTTTTGTTGCAATATTATTTATTGTGCCTCATAGTGTGTTTTACATTGTTTGTCCATTAAAATAACATCAGATTGATCAGTAATACAGTGTAGACATTGTTCATGTGGTAAATGACAATTGTATCTGGAAACAGTTGACTTTTAATGGAATATCTACATACAGTAGGCGTACAGAGACCCATTATCATCAACCATCAGTCCTGTGTTCCAATGGCACGTTCTGTTTGCTAATCCAAGTTTATAATTTCAAATGGCTATCTGATCATTAGAAAACAATTTTGCAATTATGTTAGCACAGTTGAAAACTGTTGTGCTGAATGAAGAAGCAATAAAACTGGCTTTCTTTAGATTAGTTGAGTAGCTGAAGTATCAGCAATTGTGGGTCCGATTACAGGCTCAAAATGTCCAGAAACAAAGAATTTTCTTCTCAAACTCGTTAGTCTTGATCTGAGAAATGAAGGCTATTCCATGTGAGAAATTGCCAAGAAACTGAAGATCTCGTACAACATTGTGTACTACTCCCTTCATTGAACAGCACAAACTGTCTCTAACCAGAATAGAAAGTGCAGTGGGAGGCCCCGGCAAGTGAGCAAGAGGACAATTTCATTTGAGTATCTAGTTTGAGAAACAGACGCCTCACAGGTCCTCAACTGGCAGCTTCATTAAATAGTACCTGCAAAACACCAGTCTCAACATCAACAGTGAACAGGCGACTCCGGGATGCTGGCCTTTTCCCCCCAGTATTTTTCTGTCCAGTGTTCTTTTGCCTATCTTTTCTTTTTATTGGCCAGTCTGAGATGTGGCTTTTTCTTTGCAACTCTCCCTTGAAGGCCAGCATTATTAATAAATTTTCATGACAACCTATATTAAACAGCTTTTAAATGGTTTAATGAATCATTATTCAGTTAATTAAAAATTGTTCAAATTAACAAATGACTTGTTTAGTAACATTTACAAATGGGAGAAATGATTAATAAATTATTACCCTATTTATAAATGCTTTATTGTGTAGTTATCTTAAATAACCTATATTTTTGTTATTCACTTGTTACTAATAATTTAAAAGTGAAAAGAACATTCCTGTTTTATATTATAGGATATTTTGTTTAGGCCAATACAAAAAAATCACACAAATTTCTTTAAATTCTGCTGTGTAACACAATGTAATGTGTTCAAACTCCAGGTGGGGTGAAAACCTATTGTACTCACTTATCGTGTGTAACCAGTCTCATATCAGTGTGTCCAGAGAATTCCTGTTTTTTTACTTTTAAAAGAATGAGCGCATGTTTGTCATAAGTGCTTGTCTCTCTTTTTCCTAAATAGAATGAAACCAACTGCTGGAAGCCTACAGTCTGCATGAATTTCTGTTGTGAATTCTTGTCCTTCGTGAAGAGCATCGTCACAGAAGACAATCCCAGGTGATTCTCTTAGCCTTTCCTTTTTGCCACAATGGGGGAAAAAAAGCTTTTGATGCCTTGCTATTGAATGCACCAGAGGTTTCCTTAGAGATGTTATTTCTCTAGTTAATGTGTTGGCTGTTGTTTTCTGTCAGGGAGGTGCATCTGTTCTCATGGGAACCACACAGGGATGTAACCTACTCCATCCACAGAGACTCTCAGTACTCATTCCTACCAGACTGGTACATCAGGGAGATGACCAGTTCCGCCAGTCGTGAGATACACCACCACAACCCGCCTCAAACTTGATTTAGACCAGTCCTGACCAGGACCCATGTTCGCAAAGCATCTTCGAGTTGAAGTGCTTAACTAGGATTTGGTCTGTCCTCCTATTCGTTATGATTTAGAAGGCAAATCTGATCTTAGATTGGCACTCCTACTGTTTGATTCTTCATGCATAAATCCACCGGATTGTCACTTTTTAACAGTTTGGACTTGAAGCAATAATGCTGAAATATGCTAGTTTAATATGAAGTAGAAACACCTTAAGCATTCTGAAGGAGTTGGAGGACGATGACAGGATGGATTTTAACAATAAAGAACTGAATAATGAACTTACTGTATATTTTTCTCCCCTTTGCTTAGTTATGTAGTGTGGAGTCAGCAGTCACAAACCAGCTCTTGGTTAATTCTTACATATAGTAGCCAGAGTTTTAGAACAAATGTCTTCCTAATGGTTTGTAACAGCTTTTTTTATGTGATGTACAGAACTGTGGAAAAGTATTTCACCATTTCCGATTTTCTTTATGTTAGCATATTTTGACAGTGAATGTTAAATGGTCTTCAAGCAAAACCAAATATTACACACAATGAACCTGTGCAAACAATATAAGAAACCATGTGATTAGTCACTTAATTAGCAAAATTATGCAATGCACCTATGTGAAATGGTAATTGCCCTCTTATACTCTATAACTGGTTGCAGCACCTTTAGATTAAATGACTGCGACCAGACACTTCAAGTAGTTGTTGATCACTCTTCCATGCAGGACTGCTTTAACTTTGCAACATTTTGCTACAATATCTCAATTGGTTTTGAGTCTGGACTTTGAGAAGGCCTTTCTAAAAAATGTTAGTTGTTTTTCAACCATTCCAGTAGGATTGTTTGTGTTTTGAATAATTGTCTTGGTTGACCCAGGTACACTGCAGCAAACGGACAGATGCCCTTATATTCTCCTATAGAATTCTGAGAGCGAGAGCAGAATCCTAGTTCGTTCAGTGATGGCAAGTCTTTCAGATTCAAAGGCAGCAATGTATTCCAGAACCATCACACTGATTAGCCTTCATCTATGCGTGCGCCCAATATGTCATACCATTGGGGGGGGGGGGCTGGCAGAATATTCAACAACAATATTCTAAGGCAGATTGTTGTTGAATTGTGAATTCATTGCAGGGCATGTTTATTGTTGAACAATACCACAAGAAATGATGGAATGACACATTTTCTGTTGCTGAACAGTCCTGCAGAAAAGCATACATAAAACCCCTGTATTATGGACTGTTGACCTTGATTTTCTGTCAAACAATACATAAACAGAGTCTGTTTGAAAATAAAAACTTGGTACAAAGTACATGAATAATCTAAGTAGTTCCATTAAACCAATTGTGTTTTTTACTCAAGGCATCTACACACAGAAATGCTGTTACATAGTAGTTACAGTAGTCACTTCAATGTACTATTTCTTACCAAAAATTACACTACTGCAACAATACTATACAAATAATAAAAATGTCTAAAAAAAAAAATAGAATCTAACTGTAAACAGTTTTTCATCCAATGGCTGACAGATTGTTATGCAAAGGTACTTTTTAGCCTGTTTTCTTGTAGCGAATGCAAATACAGGTTAATTTGTTTTCTTTGTATTTTCAATTTTACCAAGTGTTGTCCCGAAAACTGTTTTGTTTACTAATAAGAGTATAACTCTGGTCCTGGCACTGGTCTGCTTTCTAGCCAACGGCTCATAAATACAAAGCTGGTAAGATTCTCCCAGTGGTCCTCAAACATGTCCTGGAGATGTGCAGCCAGTCCATGTATTAGATGTATTCAATAGTTAGTACACCTGAATCAACTTGTCAGCTAATCATAAGCTAGTTCAGGGCTACAACAAAATTCTGAGATGGCTGGGGATCGCGAGGAAATGTTTGAGAAACATGGGCCTAGGCTACATGATGAAATTATGTATAAGAGTTACTTTTATGTCATATAGCAGGCACACATGAAACATCTCCCAAGCATAAGCCCCTGAATAGCCTAATTAATTCAGAGTGTCAAGGTCATACCTGGGCACATTCACAACCATGTTCATTAACTGTATTTTATCTATAGTCCAACAAAACAAATTAAATACAGCAATAGATAGCCCTGCAGTTCTTCACTAGCTTGTTTAGCCATGAACTAAAAACTAGCTTCTATTGCCACACAAACATCAATGGCATTCCTACACAAGTCGTAGTGGGAGGACCACATAACCATTGCTTAATTTCACTTGAAAACATTATGGCTATTCTTTAAAGATGACTGCAAGAAGGCATTTCCAAATTTTTTAAATAATACATGTTACAGACATTTTACAGAGATCTGCTCGACTCCGAGTCATTACATTTGGAACACGTGCTCAGGGATAACTCTCACTAACCCATGCAATACCTGAAACACCACTGACACGATTTTGACTAAACTTAGGTGAGTAATGTGTCTTGTTATAGAGATCAATTTACAAAATTACACTAATTGGCCCATGGTGCACTACTATACAGTTTTAGCTGAAGACCGTAACAGTCACTTTGCAAATATTGTGAACATCTGAATGGGAGCAAATACTTTTGTACATTCATGTAAAAAAATGTTTTTCACTTCTTTGATTTTACCTGTTTTATTACTTTATTCAGCGATTTTAATGTAATAGTTGCAGTTTGTAGTGGCCCATTCTGAAATCATTGAACAGCATTACCATGAAAAGATGGGTAAAGCAATAACCTATGTCAGAACATTGTTCATAAAATGGTGTTAGACATTATGCCACATAAAAAACTGTAAACATTTGTACTGTAATCCATGACAAAGGGACAATTTCAAGTAAATGTTGCACCAGCAGTTCTAACCAGAGTATTTTTAATGTAAACTGTACCATGTACAGAATGTAATGTCATTTGTTACAATAAATTACATTTTACTTTAATGAAACGTTAACAATGCTGCAAATGTAGAAAACATCCCAGGTAAAAGTTATTGATTTAACATTGTTACTGTGCTAAATGATTAACAGAAATGCAAAGAACTCCATGAAATACAGAATTCAAATTAGTTATAAATCTGTAGAATGCCTAGTCCTGGAGTTCTCTAATAAGTCCTACTGTAATAAATCTACTGTACTGTATTGTTCCTCAAGTCAGAAGTGGAATAGATTTCTAACCAGTTAGCACCATACACCAGTCATAAAATCTTTGCAACATCACAGATGGCATATTGGTCAAAAGAAGCAGTTACAACTGTTACAAACCCCACGCCATGACAGACTGTTTTATAAACCATCTTTACATAGCTTACAGTTTTGGGTATGTCAGGCAGTTAGTTGTATAACCTACTAACAAAACCAACAGATTTGACATAGCCTCTGCTGATCAGATGTGTTAGTTTAACCATAGAATTGGACAGAAATTGCATATCTGTATCATCCAGATTATGGTGTCTGTGACATCAATGGGCAGCTCCACTGAGGTCCTCAAATTTTCAAGTAGTAAATGTTCTACTTAATTTATTGGCTGATCCTGCGTAATGACCAAGGTCCAACTGGGTCATCAGGAGGGATCAGTCAATACAGATAAATCTTAATTGACTGATCCCAGTTCACTATTGACTGACCACCAGTTGACTATTTCAAAATGGTGGAGCCCTCTAGCACAAAAAATGCATTTCATCCAAGTTGAGTCTTCCATTCAGGTCTAGTCATAACAATGCTATCCACAGATCAGGTCTATCACAGTGGTTACTTCTGGGTATTGGAGGCACTTCGCATAAGTAAAGTATAGTCCAAGAATTTCAGCACACAATAATATGTTGGGATTCATCGGACCAGGCAATGTTTTTCACTCCTTAGTTGTCCAGTGTTGGTGATTCCATTGGCCCATTCGAGCCAGTTACTCCTGGAAGTGAAACTAGTTATGGTGGTCTGATGCAGTAGGCCATCCACGAAGGGCCGATGGGTTGTAATGCAGTTTTCTATGTCAGTCTCCTTTATATAGTAAACCAGAGCCATGTGGCCCAGTCTGTAGGAGCAGTCCATTTTTATGAATGGGCTGGTGTTCCTGTAAACTGGCTACTGAGTGTAGGTTGTAAAATCTTTGCAGTGAAATACAAATTGATTCTGTTAAGTGTACATGCAATAATTCCTCTGGTTTTTCTACTTGAATTGTTTTCTCAACTCAAATGAGACCACTCACAAGATCCTACTGTAGTATTCAGATGGTAGGGTGGTGCTTGCTCTGATACCCAGTCAAAAAGAAAGTTTTGAGTTTTGTCCTGCAGCAATTACTTAAGGTTAAATTGTACGCTAAACCAGTGTTTTAATAAATAAGGCTAAGAGTTTTGGTCTGGTCCAGTATTGCAAGGCCCTATTAATAACAGATGCTCTTTAAAGGTAGACTCAGCAAATTGCCACAAGCAGCGTCGGAGATGATGATATGAATGAGATACAAGACTTTGATCTCAGTCACACATCTGAATCTGCACATATGCACAGGTTGCTTTATGCTGTTAAAGCAACAAAAAAGTAGAAATTGATCAGTGTGTTCCAGTTAGAAAATTGACTGACTGTGAGGCTTACTTACTGCATATAGATCATTTTGTGGGATTTACCTTTAAATAAGAGATTGTATTCAGAATTAAGACATGTCAGGAATGGTTATCTGGCTTTGTGAAATCAAATCTATGACTTAACATGGGACACCCTTTTTGCAGGTAATTGAGTTCAATATGTTTTGGTATTGGAAACCAATACAGTGTGAAGAAATAACACGAAACAGTCCCAGATTGACTTGTTTTTTTTCTGTCCTGTTCCAATAAGATCTGCAAAATGGCCAAGCATATCCTATAGGTGAAGAAAACATACATAACTGTACATAACTAGAAAGCTTGACTGCCAGAAGAAACAGATTAAAATATGATGCCATTCATTCACTTATAACAGTGACATCATAGTAATGGCCACAGAATGTCTATGCCAGCCAGTTACAGTGGGAACAATATGTAATCACAACACTGATTTCTTTACATGTGGTTGTGTTACAATGAGATTCAAGTGATTCTATATATTTTGTTATTGTGATCTACACAAAATATTACATAAATTCAAAGTGAAAAGAAATTTTTTTCATAAAAAAAATAAAATTGAAAAAATATATTTGTTACACAAATATTCCCCGCTTTAAGGCAAGAATAAATTAGTTCAGGAGTAAGATGAGTCTTAGCAAATTATATAAGTCACACAGATTCTGTAAAATAGTACAGGTTGACAAGTTGAGTGAACACTCTCCCTTCATCATACTGTTCAAACAGCATCCGTAAGGTCCCTCAGTCAAGTTCTGCATTTTTACCACAGCTTACAGATTACATAGTGTTTTTTGAAAGCCTTATAAGAACGAGCAGTGGTTGGTATATGGGTAACAAGATATTTTAAGTATCATTAGGTTAATAATGCTGTGGATAATGTATTAAACCACCCTGACAGATACAGTATATTTGTCATAAAACAGGATTAAATCTACTTAGGGATGTTACCATGATAGTCATTGACATTTTAAAACTACGGAGTTGAGGACAGACCAACAACATTGTGTAGTCTCCACAGTAATGACCTAAAACAACAGATTGAAAAGAAAACTGATAAGCAATATAAAAAATCTTCCAATACATGCATCCAGACACAAAAGTAATAATGCAAAAACATGGCAAATGTTTTTGCCTAAATGCAAAGCCTTGTGTTTGAGAAATTCAACATATCACTGAGGAAATCCTTATGGTACAGAATGGTGGTGGCTGCAACATTGTTGTTACATAACCTGTAAACAATGTTTCAGTCTCCTTTACCTCAGACACTCTGACAGTAATTCACCGCTCAGCAGGACAACCACCAACACTTGCTTACCTAGAAAACATGTTATGTTTGTTAGGAGTTACAGTTCTGATTACATATCCTTACAAATCTAGTTCAATACTTAAATGCTGTCTAATCGTTATCCCCAATAACTTGACAGGGTCGGCAGAGTTAAAAAAAAAAAAAAATGGGGGAGCATTTTATAATCCAGATGAGCAAAGAGATGTGGCTAAATCAACATACTGCTGTAACTGCTGCCCTCAGATGTATTTACTCTAAGGGTGAATACTTATCCCATCAAAGTATATTAGTTTATTTTTCATATTTGTTTTTTAATAAAAATAAATCTTCCAGTTTGACACTCAAGTCTTTTGTGGAGATTGTTGACAAACAAATTAATATGGAAGGGAGGTAAATACTGATTATATCTGGAGTATGGCGCATTTTATAAGACCACATACAACCATTTAGAGGGAGATTCGTCAACCATGCACTAACACCTGAATCAACCTATCAAGGTCCAAATGAGTCAGGGCCAACCTGAATGTTGAATAAGGGGAACCAGTAGTTTCAGTGCTGGTCAGGAACAAAACCCTGCACATCTTGTAAGCTCTTATCCAGGACCAGGGTTGATGGTGACCCGGTTGTACAGCTAGTGAAGGTTGAGGTCTAAGTGTTAAAGCTCACAGCTCAGTGCTTTTGTTTCTTGTTGATGCCCATGATTTTAAAGGTGGCTGCAGTGATCTTCTCATACACCACAAACATGAGGGCTGCCGTTAAAACCGTCTGGAGGAGTTTGGCCTCCAGGCCTTTGTATAAGCTCAAAGCACCGTGCTTCCTACAGGGAAGAGGACAGGCAGAGAACACATTAATGGATCAGCAAGATATAACCATTAGCACAAGACAGCCTAAAAAAATACTATACCTAGGATAGGCCACTTGCCATCTAGAAGGTAAAGTATTCACCTGAGCACAACAGCAGCCAAGGTCAAAACTAGAAACCACCTCATCCACCCAACCAAGGTCGTCAAACACAAAGTTGTTAGGGGTCTGTCACTCACTTCATTCTGTCCATTAGTAGGTAGACTACTTTTTGGAGGCTTCCCAGTAGACCTCCCTTGCCCTCAGCTTTGTGCTGCCCAAACTGGGGGGAGAAGAAATATATTCATTTATAACAAAATTAGCTGAGAACATAAAATACGATGGCATTTATATAGTGTGTATTTTCCTGGTTCATACAAGTGTGCATGTCTACTTGTATACCCTTAGAATGGCCTGGACAGTCTGCAGGGGATAAGTCGCGGTGGCAGCAATGGCCTTGGCCACAGCTCCAATGAGAAAGATCTCGGCAGATGTAATCTGTTAGCAGACCAAACGACAGCTTAAACCTTTCAGCCTGATTAAATGAAGATATGCCACAGAGGAGTAGAACCTTGTTCCTCCTCTACTTCTCACGTTCTCTCACCTTCCTCCCTCCCCGGCCTGCTCTCCTCTTCATGGCTTCGTAGAACATGAAATGGACTGCAGGGTTAAACACAAGCACTAAAGAGGGCAGTGTTCCGTTCCAAAGAGTCGCCACACCCTCGCTGGCTACGATCTGGGAGAAAGCATCTGCAACAGAAAACATGGAGGACAGTAGAGAAGATTTTGTTGGAAAAAGAAAACAGTGCACAAAGACAGACGCACACCATCGATTGACAGACACACACACACACACACCCACACACAGACACACACCAAAGATGCCTCTGTAGTGGGTCTGCTGGAGGTCTTTGTTTCTGAACTTTGCCCCCTGTAGCTTGAGACGGGTGTTGACCACCCACATGGGGGTGGTCAGGATCACGTTCACTGCACCTATGGGAGGAACACAATTCAAACAGACAATTAAAATATTAGGGTCAGATCTACATCCTTAAATCACCTATCAGTCTTCTTCCCTGATCGACTTTGGGGCCATCTACATAGACTCAATTTGGCTTCTTTCCAAAAAAACGTGTTGTTGGTACTAGTGGTAAGTAGGGTTGCACAAATCGGGACTATTTAATAGATTCCCTGGTTTTCATGAAATACCATTTGCTGGATTCCTGGAAACAGTATTTCTTGAAATGTATTAAAAGTCCCAATCAAGTAGTAGCCTGCCCAGTAGCTGCTAGTTTGGCTAAAACTAAAACTTTGACTGAAATGTCAGAAAGTGTACTATAAAGAAATTATAATAATCAAGTCTGTTAGAAGTAAGTTGCTCTAACCTGAGATGAATCCCATGAGCAGGTCTGTGCCTGGTCTGGACTGACCATTGTTGGACACCATAACTTTCTTCAGTGTGTTGAATGTATAGAAGTAGACAAAGTTGGAACAGCACAGACTGGAGATAACTGGGAACCAACCTCTGTACAGAGACACACTGGGAATGGAAGGGAAGGCAGGGGGAAATCAGCATAGTTATTGTTCCATATAATCCCAGGACAAGGAGGTTTTCTGTGTATGTGATCTGTGAAGGAAAACGTCCTGGCACAACACAACAGCACGGCCATAGAAATACAATTGTTGGTATGGAAATGTCATTGAATTGGAAGGAAATTCCACTCTACATGTCGTTGCGGGTTATCTCAAGTTCAAGCGTCTGCAATGCTAGCCGACGTCAGTGAGCATGCCCTCACACACCTTGACCCACGTGACTTCCATGTCAGTGATTTCAGGGACAAAGGTCAAACACTCGATCTGAATCCGACTGATCATGAATTTAACATACTGAAGACAAGACTGGAGGCAAAAAGCTCCCAAAAATATCAGGGACTGAATATGGCTACATTATACTGTAGGCCTGGCAGAAAATCACCAAGGAAGATTCCAAATAGACAGTAAAAAACAATAAATCTCTGTGTACTTTACAGCGGCCTCTGTAATTATTGGGACAGTAAAGCATTTTTTCTTTTGGCTCTTAGTCCATAAGCTTGTATAGATTCCCAGTTTTGTTTGTGTACATATTGTTTTCACCATTTAGAGATGCCAACACTTTTTATACATCGTCCACTTATTTCAGGACCCCAAATGTTTGGGAACAGATTAATACCACGTCCAAATTAGGCACTCATGTTTAGTATTTGGACACATATTGCATGCAGAAACCGCTGGACGTCTACAACCCACTGACCCTCCCAGTCACTGGGTATCTTCTCCAGTGATGCTCACTCAGGGCTTTACAGCATCTTCAGCGAATGAAAGGCATGCCGTGGCTGCTATGATAGCATGTTTGGGTTCCGTTTTGATGTATGATGAAGCACTGTCCAATGGGTGGAGACATTTGATTTACTTTACTACGCGGCTTCCACCATCAGTCACATCGTCAGTGAAGAGTATTTTAGAGTTTCAGAAGCCATACATGCCCATACCTTACCAACCCCTCCACCAATTCGCACATGAGAGTGTGACATAAATCACAATTCGTAGATGAGAGTGATTTTCTATGGGTCTTGGGGCAATTGCTTTTTTTCTTAACACTTTTATGTTGCCAACACACATGTAAATATGTAAATAAAAGATATGTAAATATATTGATGAACAACGTGGGCCACCTCTCAGAACCCAACTTACCAAAGACTTTTTCCCACAGTGTTTCAACTTGTTACTGTTGGCTACTTTTGGTTGTCGGAATCTGGCTGTTCAGTGCTGTCAATATAGTGTATATACCCAATAATCTGTCAATGTAGTGTATATTCCTTGTTTTAAATTTAATTTGTTTATTTACTTTTTTCTGCATTTTTGGAAAAGGACCCGTAAATAAGTATTTCTGTTCGTTCTGTCTACACTTGTGAATGAAGCATTTGACATACTATAAGTCCTGGCTACTAAACATGAAAAAGCAGCAAAAAGCATGCAGTGTCTATGATTATAGTAACACATTTACACATTAACACATAATAACACATTTAAATGTATATAAACCCGTTTTGAAATGTTGACTCTGATCACACATTGACCACTTTTATTTATAGAAAGCATTAGTACAATGCCATACAATACTCACAGGCCTTCTTCCTTCGCTATTTCAGCCAGAAGAATGGCAGTGGATCTGGACTTCCGACTCTCATCCACTACAACAGAAAATTAAGGAGGTATTTTAACATTATAAGCAGCATGCAGTTCTGGCATACTCATGCAGTAGTAAGGTATTCTGGGAAATGAAAATTAACCAATGAGTCAAATTAAAGCTAAGAGTTGAGATTTTGGCTTTGATTTCTGGTCAAACAGTTGGAATTTTTTTTTTTTATTTAAAGGTTATTTAACAAGGTAAGTCACTTGAAAAAACAATTGTCATTTTCAATGACGACCTGGTCAAAGGCATTCAAAGACAAGACTGAAGAAGTAATTTGCCTTTTGTTAGTTTAATAAATATTGTATTGTGCCTTGTAATGCTTCAAGGTTTTATTCTTGGGCTACCTTTATCTCTGTGTATATCAGTGATGTTTCAATTGCTAATTGTAATTCTCTCATCCACCTTTATGCTAATGCCACTGTCCTTTATATGACATGCTCCTCACTGAACACTGTGTTGACCACCCTACAGCATAGCTTTAATAACATCCAGCATGCCATCGTTGACGTCCACCTACTACTAAATACCCCCAAAAAAGGAATGTACACTATCAAAGCCTTCTTCAAGCTCCTGGAAATGTGTGGGTCAGATGTAGAGTATATCAACACCTAAAAAACCTTGATATATGGCTAGACTCCTCACTTTCATTCAATACCAATACCACTCATCTTCAGTCTAAAGTTAAACTCAGAATTGGTTTCCTGTTTTACCCATAAAGTATCCTTCATCCACAAATATATCCTTTTAAAAATGACAATTTTGCCAATCCTGAATTATGGCAATGTTTTAAAAAAATGTAAATGAGAATTGGTTCTCAAACTACTTATCTGCATAAATGAATACAAATTGTTTCACAAATGCACACATATCCTAAAGGTGTTTACTATTTTTTTTCTCCTTCATAGGGATGAGGGATAATGGAAGTTCATCAAAAAAACACCTCGATCAACTGCCACACAGATTCAAGCTGACCTCCAGACACAAGGTATGATAGTTTCAAAATGCACCATCTGTCACAGACTCAGTGAAATGGGGTTGTATTGTAGAAGGTCCACAGCTGAGAGATGTGAGAAAGCCTGACTAATTTGCCAAAACACACCTGAGACCAAGAAAGTTTCTGGTAAACCTCTCTATGTTTACATAGAGAAGAAGAAAAGAACACCTTCCCAACAGTCACAGAGGAGGTTCAGTGATGTTCTGAGGTTGCTGCCTCTGGCACTGGGAGCCTTGAATGTATGCAAGGCATCATGGAATCAGGAGATTACCAAGGCATTATGGAATCAGGAGATTACCAAGGCATTATGGAGCACAATGTCAAACCCAGTGTCAGCAAGATGGGTCCCCATCAAATGTCATGGGACTTCCAGCTGGACAATGACCTGAAACAAACCCCCTCCCAAAAAAGCACCCTGGAATGGTTCAGAACAAAATGCTGAACTGTTCTTAAGCCAGTAATTAGTTCAGATCAGTGAAATAAAGAATTTCAGAGAACAAATACTTAGGTCAATTTAAACTTATGTTTAATGACAATGTCAGATATTTGAAGAAAGTACAAGGATGCTTTTGGCCACGACTATGAAACCTTTCAATATTTTGGACTTTGCTTGTGAGGATGCCTGCTGTGCCCCGTAATTTTAATGTGTGAAACAAAACATTAGGTGATAAATATTTATATGCATAATTATGCATTTCTGTGCTGTAGCCTACAAAACAGGCCTATACTAAATCCACTTCACATAGGCCTACTGTAGTTCAAAAACAAAAATAGTTCTGACATGTGATGACCCCTGACCTATCAGCGCAGATATTAATTTTAATTCATAGTAGATATTTAACAAGAGTTTTTGAAAAATGTTGTTGTATAAAAACTTGAGGGATATTTTACTGTAATGCTGTCATCAAATTGTTAGACGTAAGTAATTGTGCATAACGATTTAGTAAACGTTCATAATTTTTGTATTTGAATAATATTTTGTAATATTGCATTACACTGGAATTGCCATAATACCAATCTCACGTTCACCCATCCCCTGTACTAGGGAAATGCCCTTGACTTGAGTTCAGTATGTAATTAGAATTCAATGTTCTAGCAGACAAGAATGGCCCCGCAAGTGAATTCAAAAACCTCACCTTGAAGTCTTATCCTGGCTGTATCCAAAGGAAAAAATACGGACATCGCTGTCATGCTCCCCTAAAAATAAAAGCATTTTGACGATAGAAATAAGCCAGCAAGAAAAGTTGCAGTTGATACAAATTGACAGTGTGCCAAAACTAGATTGTGACACCCGGTTAGTTGACATTTCAATGTAACTATTAGGCTAGTACAGTTGATCACTTCATTTAATTACATTTTGCATGACTGGTCAACTACGTTGAGATTTCCTTACCACGGCACCTGCCATTGCATGTACCAGAGTCTCGTATGACAGCAAGCTGATCGCTGAGCCGCAGTTTTCGGACATCTCTGCTCTTTTTGGAGCACAAACCTTCCAGGTGTAAGGCTAAATCGATCGCTGATCAACCGACAGTTGTTTTAGAACAAGCGTTGGTCAGGATTCTTGCCGTAAGACTAGGTGTGGTGAAGTAACTTAAGTTTCTCAGCTATCACTCCATGTTTACTGTCTAGATACGCTATGTGGAAAAGGAAGTAATAGAAAAGTATACGGTTTTATCAAGATATACACACACTGTCGTTGCCAATGAAAGGCTATTGAAGCCGGTTTGGGAGAACCTATGAAAGGAGTTGAGCGGAGCCAAGTACGAGCTAGCGAGATCCAATTGGGTAATATTGGCGCGTTCTGTCGCGTTAGGAAACGCCTACTCTGTAAAGTGAGCGTGGTGTGTGTAAAACAATTTCGCTCTTTAAGAATCTTTGGAAAATGGTAACATTTCAACTGTCCACTCTATTAGTAATGCATTATACCATTGTAAAACAAACCATTGATTAATATCGCCAGAATGTATGCCCAGTTCAATTTCACTTAATTTACTTTCACTGTCCGTCTAATAGCCTTCCTTTCCTCTGAATGTAACTGATTATCCGATGCTTCAGGTTTAAACATCCGGTGGGCAATCTGGCTCTGTGGTATAGACCTTCAGACTGGTCTAGCAACACTGACACTGCAATAAACAATGTAAATCCAGTTGTGGGGATTTCGGTTTCCCTTTCAGTGGTGGGAAAATGCGGATAGCTGTCTCAGGTCATTACACATGAAAAAATAAATAACAGTCAGTTTCGATCTTTTTAAGGGAATGGCTCTCCATGAGCTCAGTCTGGCCTGCTTGGTGCAAAGAAAATATGAGGGAGTGGGAGAGAGGGACGCCTTGCTTCCTCTTCCGACTCTGATGCAGTGAGTGTTCAAAAACGCAGAAAAGTGCGATACTGCCATCGACTGGAATGGAGTTGTTTCTATAGGCGAGATCTTTATTTTTCGCACGCAAGGTTAAAGCGCCCCCGAATAACCTATATGATATTTTTCATCCTACGAGATATTAATGCAAATGTAATTGCACTCATTTTATATACTTTCTATATCATGTCCGTTCCATAAGTTGATAGGTCAAAATACAGTATAGGCTCTAATTAGACTACATCCCTTTGAACATCCATTAGATACTCCAACGTAGGCCTACTTAATGGGACAGCGGGCGAATCCGTACTGGACTTCGCTTTTGTTTTATGGCATTCAGGCGGATGTGATGACGCCCACTGCTCTGAACAAACCATTCACATCTATCACAAATGCGTAATTGTCGCGCTACAACGTGTGGGAATGAAGAACAAAATGCTAGACTTCTGCTGAAAGACTTATGACTTTTTTTATCCATTTAATCTCACAGTGTAGTGTTCTAAACCCAGGAAATGTCTAGGTATCACAAAGCAGCGATTGACGGTTACCTGGACCTCCTGAAAGAAGCCACCAGGAAAGACCTCAATACTCCGGACGAGGATGGGATGACGCCGACACTATGGGCTGCTTTTCACGGGCACGTCGAAGCCCTTCAACTCATATGTAGCAGAGGGTAGGTTATGCTTAACTCTGAATAGGCGTTTTACTTGCATATCAGCGATATCCTTGCTTACTATATATTTGCGATGCAATGAAAGCTAATTTGATTCAGAAATTGAGGTAATTCTTTAACTTTTAAAATGTTAATTTATTTTAACATTTTTTAATTAATTTAAAATTATCATATGTAAGAAAATCTATGTATTTTATTAAAGAAAAAATTGGAAATATCACTACTGGCATTGGGAGGAAGGACTGAATTTAGGAAAATAAAACAACATTCAGCTTTTATTAACCTACAAAATCATCACAAAGCCTATGCTACTTGCATTGTACCATGTTAGTACTGTTATACTGGGATCTGTGTTTATCTCCTCTGATGACACATTTTATGTCGGGAGGGATAAAGTTACGGTTGGAGAATAAAAAGTTGACCTGTACCCTTATCCAATTCACTTCACTTCTGCTCTTCCCAAACATTTGGTTGAAGAGCAAAGGTGGACTTAATTGTTCATTCATGTGATATAAGGAGTGACCAACACTTTATTCCTGATGCCAATAAACCAGAATCCTCGTTCACTTCACTCATTTACTCTTTTACGTGAGAGATAAGTGCCATTTGCTCTGTTGAGGACAGATTCTTCTGAGAAAATAGATACACATGTATTAAATGCGTTATGAACATCAATAAGATTTTCAACGAATTGTATTCTGTTTATTGATTAGAAACTTGCTTAACTGCTATGCAACATCCGGTGAAATAAATGCACTGTGTTAGAGTAGGCCCTAATTTTTGCTCTAGGCTGTTCACAGACACCAAGGATAGGCAAAGACCTAGGTCAGCATGCCCTGTTCTTAGATGTGATTGTGGCCACAACTGAAGGCGCCAGGCCTCAACCTATCTTATCTATGGTCCAGCTACAAATGGCTCCAAGGTGAAGTTGCTTGTGTCTCTTCTTTCCTTCCATTTGGGGCAGAAGAGAAAGAAGTGGAAGCTCAGATCAGGAGGTCTGTTTACTTGGACCTAGAACTGTGGTTGCCATGACAGTGTGGACTTGTTTTCTTGTAGCCTATGTATCTTGAGCAGAAGACAATATTTTGGGACCTGACAAGGGAGGGGTATAAAAAGGACAAAGCAACAATGTGACTTCAGAACAACCTACAGACTTTTGTGAGTTGTTCTCCAGGCAACTGAAAAGATTTAATAAAACTGATTATCTTATCTGCCGGTTATCTTAATTTGCGAAGTATCTTCAGACTATTTTTCCTTGTTTTTCCTAGTAAAGTGGACTTTTTCACAGCTCTATGGCTCAACCTCAGATTTCTCAACTACAACCATTGTTTTCCAGTAGTGGCTGATAGACTATCTATTGAACAGTACCATCCATGTTCCATAATGTTCATGTCACACTCTACCCTTGCTATGCATAGTGCATGCATGCCACACTGAATTCCACAGCCCTGAGACCACATTTTCCCATGAGCACAGCCAAATATTTAATCATCCAAGGCGATTTCCCTGCATTTTGTGTTTTCATACTGCAGAAAATGTGTAGGCTAACTGTGATCAATATGTGAACCAGATCAACGGCTTGATTATTTAATTAAAACGTTAGCGATAGATTTCAAAGTTCAGACTACATTTGTATTGGTGTATGTATGGATGACATAGTTGGAAGGATATCACCTTGTAGCAACAGTAACCTGAATTCTGTACATAAACCACACCTTTGTGATAATTTACATGATTGTTTCAGTCATTTAGCAGATCAGCATATTTCCATGTGAGTCATTAGCAACAACCTTGGTTTTATGATAACCTGTTGCTAAGATACTGCTATCAGACATTTTATAGTTGTAGTGTTAATGGAACATAGGAGGACTTTCATTCTTAATGGGTCACCAATTACCTCATATACAGTAAGGAACGGTTGGTAACTTCATAAGTGTAGTGTTCGTGAACGTTTCGCCGTTCATTAATTATATATAAGTAGTAATGACTCATTGCTTCATATATTTGGTTAGGTATGTCTACAGGTTGATTCAGATGTACACTGAGGTTCCAGTGTATTTGGATAGTGACCCTTTTTTTCTGTACTATAGCACTTTTGAGGTTAAAGTTCAGACAGTTCAGACAAAATATTCATCCATATTGGGTGAACTGCTTAAAAAAACAGCTCTTTTTGTACATAGTCCCTCCGTTTGTGTGGGGGTGTATGATAGGTATGCCTCTGTAACCATCACACTCATCAATATTCACGATTTATTTACATTATCCATCCCAGTATGAGACCATCTGATCGTTACGGTTTTCACTGCGATATTGGTTTAGATATGGCCCACTGCCTTGCAGTTAACTGTGTCATTGCATGACCAGAGTTTGAACTCTGGTTGTGGATTAGACCAGGGATCCTGTGGAGGGCGGTACAATTGGCCAGCACCGTCAGAGTTTTGGGAATTAATAATCGAACATAGTTGCCTTGCCACACCTCACTCTAGTGACTCCTTGTGGCGGCTTGGGCTCCTGTGAGCTCAATCGAGGTACAAGGTCAGACAGTTTGTTTCTTCCAGCACATAAGGATTCTGGTGTAAACGTATTGAGTGAGCAGCACGACATGAGCCAGCGAAGGATAAAAATGCCAAAATACACGACTACACTAGAAAAGTCACATTCTATATCAAAAACATTTGAATTACAAAGCAACAACAATAGTTATAACATTGTTAAGTAGAAAAACAAATCTCCTAGGTAGTCCTGTTCAGCTTTACGCATCAAATGTAGGGTCCATTCACACCTCTTACATCGCTGTTTGGGTCTTCACACTGCAGAAGCAAACTGCAAAATATTGTAAAGCCTGATATAAGTTTACCAGTGTCCACCTATCCTCCATCATGGTCCTACATAACCCCAAAGCAAGGACTGATGCTGGCAAGATTATTTGTGACCCATCCCACCCCGGTGACCTACTGTTAAAAAATGTATCCTCGAGCAAGGCTCTCTGAAATTGCCTAACATGGACTAATAAGCACCACATGTAACAATTTCTAGATTTGCACCATTACAACAAGTACAATTCAAAGGATGTGTAAATGTACTTAGCAATAAAAGGGGATTCTGATTCTGACAAGGTTTCCAGGTTGAACAAAGGCTTTCATCCTGCTGCAGTGCAACCTTGTCAATTTCTGATGTGACTTCTCTAAAACGTAATTTTTCCTTAACAGAAAACAGATCTATACACCTTACATACATAAATAATGAGCAGAGGTCACAAAGGAAAAAATTATGATTCAGTCTTATGACTTAATTTTTTTTGCTTAATCAATTGGTCTCTTTTGCTTGATTGATTTATTGATTGACAGATGTTTCTGTTTGATCCAGGGGTGACCCAAACCGGAGTGATATCTGGGGCAACACACCACTGCACCATGCAGCCACCAATGGCCACATGCACATCCTCAGCTTCTTGGTCAACTTCGGTGCCAACCTTTTCTCCCAGGACAACGACTTCCATACAGCCATGGACATTGCAGCATCACGCGACCGAATGGACTGTGTACGTTTCCTGGACAACGCGGCATCACAGCAGACCACCCAGAACCCCAAGAAGGTGGCCAGGCTGAAGCAGGAGGCCTCCAAGGAGGCAGAGAGGCGGGTGAAGCTGTGCGAAAAGGTCAAGAAGAGGCACCAGAACAAGATGGATAAGATGTACCGAGGATCGGTGTCAGAAGCGAGCATGGCGTCACAATCATTCTCCAAGACAGGCACCATCAACAGTGTGAACGAGCAATTCTCCAAGCTTATCGCCTCTGACACCTCCGGCTCTCTCACGGCCCGGTCGAAGGGAACTCTCCAGAGGATATTTGGTAAAAAGGATAGAGGAACGACTGAGAAGATGGGAGGAGATGGGAATGTCATCTTTGTCAAGCAGGACAACGGCACTCTCTCTGGAAAGCCAGAGTTCATGGAAGTATTTTCAGAGCAGGATGAGATTGATGAGGATGAGGGAGGATTTGCAGACGATTCTGACAAGGAGGATGAAGATGGTGGCCCGGGAGCCAAGGAATCCATCTTCAAACGGCCGGGCCTGGGGAACATGGTCTTCAGGAGGAACTTCTCTGCGGAGATGGGAATGGAGCCTGAGCATTTTCCCAGTGGGGACACTGAAGACCTGGGCTCCCTCATCCGCAGGGAGGTGTTTGATACAGAAGTGGAGGATTTAGGTTTTCCAGAGGATGGGGAGCATGGTGACCTGCCATGGAACCAAGAAGAGATCGGCTTGGATGATGACCAGGACGAGGAAACCTCCCCACTGGATGCCTTCCTCTCATCCATCTCCCTGCCTGACTTCTCCCCAGCCTTCACAAGGGAAAAGCTGGACTTGGAGGCATTGATGCTCTGCACCGATGATGACCTCAAGGGCATCCGTATCCAACTGGGGCCTCGCAAGAAGATCCTGGAAGCTGCTGCTCGCCGTAAGAATGCACTGGAGAAACCCGGCGCCATCAAGGAAAGCTTCCTGTGATAAAAGGACGATACTAAGGCAGTTCAATAGCTAGGGGCATATAGTGACAGTACTTTTCCATGAAAAGAGCACTGATGACAAAGTTAAGAAAAGTGGAAAGAAATATCTTTTTTTTTCTATACCTTAAAGAATATATTAAATTCTTTAATAATTTTCTCACCTTGGAATTATTATATGGGCCAAAAAGGCCAGGGGATAATGTAGCCTTTTATTACTTTGCTATAGCCACCGCAGGATAATGTTAGCATTGAGTAGACCAAAACAATGGGGCACAATGGACTTCAGATACCTGGCATTGTGACAAGAAAATTGGCAACAGAACTAAGCAATTATCCAGTTTAGATGAATGACCACCACTACACAATTAAAGAATAAAGAAAACTAGGAAGGAACAATGCCAGATTCCCAACATAATTTGATATGTAAGTTATTTCTAACAAATGTTGTTCTAGTCTTGATTTTCTTGTTGTTTTTTAATTATTGATAGAAAGGTGAAATAATTATCATAAATTTAGTTGTGCCAAATTGTATGAAACTTAGATGAGTATGTTTCAATTATTGAGATTTGTACATTTATGTAATTTTTATGACAAATTGGAATGAATAAAGCAAGTTGGTTTCAGCATACATTTTATTGTGATATTTGGCACTTTAAAGTCTCCTTAGGTTAAATCCCATTCCCTGTAGTTCATATCTTCAGTCTTTGGCAATGACAAGGTTTTAGTGTTAGCTAAAGAGACTGGTACTTAGACTATGGAATCACTTCCGAAGTAGATTAATATGGAGTAGAACTAAAATATATAGATCCATATTTTTTTTTTCTGTACCACATAACCTAACCTCCATAAACTCTGCGCATAAGTTGACCCTAACGTAGGCTCTTTAACATTTATTAGACACAAAGCATTTCATTTGATTGGCAGACTGAATTCTAGCAGGATATGGTCCAGAGATCATTCTGACCCAGTCAACCAGGTTATGAAGGGAGGAGGAGTCAGCCTGCTGCTCAGATGGAAAGCTTTTGATTCTGGGTACAATAGAGGACGTAGAGAGGGAGAAATAGAAGTTCTTGCCAGTTAACTAGTCTACATACACGTGTTGTTACATTGGGGGACAACTTGCCTCTATCATGATAATTAAGTATAAATTGTGACCAAAAGTGTCCTTATCAAGCTATCTAGCAGGAATCTATTCACTTGAAAGTGGTATTTGAACCAGCATATACACATTTAGGTCATTAGTATGAAATTGGACCATATTATACATTGGATACAAAGACCACTAACATAAAGTTGTTCTGTGATGTAACCATCATTAACTGGAGTGATATAATGGCTGTTGATGACAGTATGACAATCAACTTTACAAAATTTGGGGAGTTACGTGTGTGGAGCTTCATATTAGAAAAATATTACAATCAGAAGTTGCATTAAGACAAGCAACCAAATTCTGTAATTTTTCAAACTTTTTGGTCTTTTGACTAATCATAACAGATGGTTTCACTCAGATCTTTATCACACCTGAGTGAAACAGTTAGTGGGAGAAATGGGCTGCTTGTGTTACCAGCTCAACAGATAGAAGCAACATCTGTTATATTCAAATTGCACAGGTGTATAAAACATCAGACTATGAATAGAGTGGACCGGTAAGTGGGATCAGGATCAAAATTTAAATATGATTTTCCTGCAGCTTTGCATGTTTATTTACAAAAAAAAAAGACTAGATAGGCACATGAAAACACAACTCCATGTAAAATGTTATTCAATACATTAACAGTGCTTTAAAAACTGGTCCCACTTTTTAACACTTAATAATAATAAACATCCAAAGATTTTTAGTGAAATCGCATATATGTTTCTTTTTGTATTCAATTGAAAAACATTTGAAATATAATCAAAAAGACACTCCTTACACGGTCTTACTGTCACAGCATTTTGTGAACACGCTCAATTTACTTGCGTAATGTGGAACTGACTCATGAATTTGACATTTGATTTATTTAGCCAACACTCTCATCCGGAGTGACATATATATTTAATATATTAATCTTAAGAGAGCTAGTTGGACAACACACCACTGATAGTTGTGAGGTCATTCTCAGATTCTGGCCCTAGACAACGCAATGGTGCCCATGAACGCAACTCTCCCCTCAGGTTGCAGTCACATGGACAATGCCTGGGTGCCCGTGAATGTAACTCTCCCCTCAGGTTGCAATCACCTGAATTCTAACCACCTATGTTTGTTCTGTGTTCTCTATTTAGTTCAGGTCTGTGTCTCCTTTCAGTTGTGAGGTATTGTTTGTCTTGAGTGCATCATTCCTAAGACCATGGTTTCCTCGTTATAGACGTTCTGACTTCCCTCCTAGTGTCCTGACCTGTGCCCGCCTTTTTCTGACAACTGTTTTTTGGATCATCCTTTTGGTGCTTCTGCTCCGCTTTATCTGACTTCCATGTACTGATCTTCTGCCTGCCCATCGATTACGTGTCAGCCTGCTCCTTGGGTTTTGTTGGATTTTGAAAAAACATCCTGCGTTCTGCGCTTGGGTCCAACCGCCTCTCTGTTTCTCCAAGTGCATTCATTATAATAGTCAGTATACCTTAACAAAGTAGCTGTCAGAAAAGGCAGTGCTAGAAGAATTACAAACTGAATAAAAATTTAAAGCAGGAATTGGTTTTGCTACCTGGGTGTCAGAAGGAACGATAAACATAGTTGTGTCATCAGAGAAAGACATAAAGCCCAGGGCCACACCTCAAGATTAGCTGGCCTAATAACTCAGAGCTGTCATTTTTCAAAGTCCACCTGATCGTGTTACTGATGCACTGTAGTTTCTGCCTGACGACTCCTGCTGTCACTGCCCACACTTCACTTGGTTGCCCCTGTCCATGTCCACCAAGTTGCGTTGCTGATCTGGATTCTGACTAAAAATTATGAACACATCACACCTGTTCCCACCTGTATTTACTGACCCCAGTGGTCATCTGAACATGTAAATATATTGATGAACAATGGGGCCTTAAAAGGTCATATACTCTATATATGTCCACCTAGCACACTGACAGTGTGTTGCGCCATTCCTCAGAATTTGTCTGCTCTCTATGTTTCTTCCAAGAATCTAACCTTGTTATATAGTTTGTCCTAGCCACTTTGCTTAATTTTCTTGTTGTTGCTTGCTTTTTGGGGTTTAACACTGGGTCTGTATGAGAACTTTCTGACAGCTGCTGATGTAATAAGGGCTTTTTAAAATTAACTCTATTTATTGATTGATGGGGCCTAGAACAATGTGCTAGTGGAGACTGTTAGTGAAATACTGAGGGGCAGACTCAGATGAGGATCTGATGGTTCACAGTGTCAAAGGCAGCAGATATATCTAGTGCGACACAAGTGAGCAGTCTCAGTTCAGTGACCCATCTTGAAGTCTGACTGGTTCAGGTTGAAGATCATTCTGAGAGCGATTACAGGATAGTTGGTCAGTAATAGCACAGTTGAATGTTTCATAAAGGAAAGACAGAAGGGAAACTGTTGGTTTCTCGAAGTAGTCAGAGGGGATGCAGTCAATAGTCAGAGAATAGTTGATGCACAAACACATCCAGCCCCTATGGAGGCATGTCTTAGGATCGTAGCAAAATCCAGAGATGGCAGTTTGTGTTTTATCGTGACACAAAGAGATCCAACTCTGCACTCTCAAATCTGGTTCCAAACATGGAGAACCAAGTTTGGGACCAGCTAGGGACATGAGATCCACCCCCACTTTTAGATAACCTGGGAGTTGTTACCCTGCCAATATGCCCAGGTGACTGTGTTCCTATGTCAAACTGCCTCTGCCAAGAGATGAAGCGGAAGGGGACCCACATTCCCCTGGCAATTTATGTAGGCCACGAGGTTCACTTGTTTGACCAGACAACACTGCAATCCTGTACTGTGGGAGCAAACTGTATTGGTGCCGGTAGAACAATCTCCAACTCTAGCAGGCTAATGTGGCACAAAACTAAATCGTCTTAAAGCAAAATAGAAAGGTAACAAATCAATCAAATTTCAACCAAATTTATTTATAAATCCCTTTTTACATCAGCAGTTGTCACAAAGTGCTTTTACAAAATACCCAGTCTGAAACCCAAAGGAGCAAGCAACAACAGTGTTGAAGCACAGTGGCTAGGAAAAACTCCCTAAATGGGGCCGAAACATAGGAAGACACCTAGAGAGGAACTAGGCTTGGAGGGTTGACCAGTCCTCTTCTGGCTGTGCCGGGTGAACATTTTAAGAGTACAAACTGTAATAATTAATAAATGCATGTGGGCTGAGTCCAGAGTCTATAAAACATAATCCAGGTCAGAAGCATGACCAGATGGACAAGGACAGGGACAATCCGGGGGGGAGGAATGGTCAGTGGAGTGGCAGCTGGAATCATCAGGTATTGTATTGATCTGCAATACAACCAGTTCTACTTTGGACAGGCCTGGTACTTCTGAGGTGTGGTCCAAGACCTCATGTCCTCTTAAGTTTACAAAGCACAGGAAACAAGGAAAATTTAGATTAACAAGGATTTACAATGGAGAAGGAGAACTGACCCTACTCCCCTGGCACAATAATATAGCAGCGCAAAACCTTGGGGCTGAGACAGGGGGGTCAGTGACACTGTGGCCCTATCTAAGGGAGACCCCGGACAGGGCCCAACAGGCAGGAAGACAATCCACCCACATTGCCAAGCATCTACCAAGGGGACACCAACCAACCGCAACCACTCTGAAAGAGGGCAGAGTATTGCCCACAGAGTTCAAATCAATGAAATGCAATGGAGATTCTCCCAAGGACAGAGGTAATAAGATTTCACAGCAGTTGACATCTCAGACAATACTACCGTACCCGTAGCCTGACCAGAAACCAACCGTAACCCCTTCACACCACAGTCTAAATCTTTGTGGAGATCTAAGTAGGATTGTTGGGTGGTGACTTTGTGAGAGCTTTGCCTTACCCTCTGATTTACATGTAATATTTTTTGTAGTATTGTTTACTGCTTAATCCAAGTGTCTAGGGAACTTCGGATTCCGAATTCAGTACAACACTTTAGGCATTGCAACCCATGGGACCCGACTGTTCACACCAATTTTGTTGGCTGACAGAATCACTTTCATGTGAAGCTAATTTCCATTTCCATTTTAAGTAAGCATTCTGCCATGGAGCAAAAATGTATTTCCGGCAATTTTACACATTTTCCATCTCCTTAATTTGTTCATATATTTAGAATCCCAAGGAATTTCTAAAGAAATTATCTAATAATCATATTTAAGAGGCTTTGAGTGGCCATCATTTTTATTTGGACCTCAGAATAAAAAATACAAACATTTATATTGATATATTTTCTATTGTATCAGAAAATATAGGGGAAACTCAGGCACTTAATATTCATACAGTAGTTTCATAATTCCAACAGTGTGGAAACCTAACAAGATGGACATTTTGAGCCTACATCTGGCATAGCTCGGTGGGGGTGATTGAGATCGATTGAGACTGAACTAGCTGCTGGCACAATGGTAAACCCCATTCGGATAAAAAGCTAATTTCAAAATTAAAACCTTGAAGATCCAAAACAGCAGGAGGCGTTAAAGAGTTCTGCTTTGCTTTGCTCCTCTACGACGAGAGAATAAAGAAGACATGGCGTCTGGTCACGACTCTTGATAAACATTTTTTTTTAGTCCAGCCCTGACAACATTAGGATTGCTTTATTGATGCGGAAATGTTTTTCAGGTAATGTAACATAGTATCTATATTTTAGCGTTGAGGTCTACGATTTTGGTGAATAAATGATGATGTTGGATGCAAGTGTCTTTCATTTAGCAGTTGTCAACAGTCAGCACAGATAGGACAAGGGATAAGAGAGTATTTGGTGTGTGACCGCTTTCCTAATATTAAATAATTGGGACACGGTAATAACGAAGCAATTAAATAGCGTGAATAAGTAATCGCATCAATTACATCTGGTGTCCGTGGGATTTCAATGTACCGCACGCTCTACTACTAGCTAATTCGACAGGCTACAATATAGTATGTTACTAACGCCCTGTGGCACTTGGGTTGATCAATGTAACTGTTCTAAACTGAGTATAAATACATTCTTTTGATCGAGAGACCCTGCTTGCTTGATAAAATAAAAGTATTCTCTTGGTTGAAAATGGTGTTGTTATTGCCAGTTTTATTAAATGGTTAATGTCATCACTAGATAAGATAGTGTGGTCTGGGTGTGTGCTGCTGTGTGAAATGGAAATGCGTGACCTGATCTGTTCTTTAAATTGGGGTAGTTTGATGCTGCTGCTATGAATTTCCTCTTCACCTATTTTAATTGTATTTGATAGGGAGAGGTTTCTATTTCACACGACTGTTTCCCTGGTGGACCAAACGGCATCTTAACAGGCCAGCTGGGGTGAGAGTGTTGCTGTATGTATTTTTTTCATTCTCCACAGGCTTGTCTAAATCGAAAAGGATGGCTGATATCGTTGCTATGGACATCTCAGCCACATCTCCCCCTGCAACTGTCTTCCTACCTGCCTCTCCTGTCTTGGAGGACTTTGGTTTCCCCCTGGCCTCTCTAGACAGTGACGACTACGTTTTTGTGGAAGCCAGGCACCCCAACAAGGTCCTGGAGGGCCTGAACAGCCTACGCCTCAACAATGCCTTCTGTGATGTGACACTGTGCTGCGGTGGCCAGGAGTTCCCCTGTCACCGCATTGTACTGGCCTCTTTTAGCTCTTATTTCCAGGTATCTGATACATGGTTGCTTTCATTTTTTTCTGTTACATACACCCAACTTCATTAATCCCTGTGAAGTTATTGCTGGGTCTGGAGGATGCAACCATTGTCCAAAAGCTTACATACAAAGTTTGTACATTAGCCAACTCCAACAATCAGATTGTGTGCTCACTAATATACCTGTATCAACTACTGTATTACAGAGATCCAGCGCAATAAAGTGGTGCAACTGGGATGAACTAGCAAAATCCCTGACAATACTCCTACTCCTAAACAATTTTATTGAATTAATGGATACAGTTTGACCACAGCGTTCATCTAGCTAAGCACACCTATCTGTAATCTCTGTCTGTCTCTGTAGACTGGAAAAACATTTGATATGTTTTATTTTAACAAGCCATTTATGACATTTAAACTGCCGTTACAAACTTTGCTAACTTTAGCCACCATTAACAAAAAAGCAATGGTAGTCATCAGGGCTAGGGGGCATGTTTATTTTCAAAATGGCCGATGAGGGCGCACACAACATCAAGGGATATTGTCCTTACAAAGGAATAGACTTTATCTACTTTACCATGGTCAGACTTCTGGAAAATGTGTCAGGGTGCTGTATGAAAGAACTTACAGGTAGTTTTCTGATGGAATGCTAACTACCTTAGGACAAAGCCTGGAAGTCTACAGGAACAGCTAGCATGTAACATGTTCCCATAGACCTCCAGTCGTTATGCTTAGCAATTAGAATTAGGTAAATAGCTTGATTTCTAAACTATCCCTTTAAATGTGATAATGTACTGTGGCCATATTGCTACTGGCAGTAGTCTTTGGTTTGGTTCTGGTTCTTCCTAATTCTCTTTCCTCCCCTCTCTGCTCCCCAGGCCATGTTCTCCACAGACTTAATGGAGTCTAGACAGGAGCGGGTGGCCATAAATGGAGTGGAACCCCAGATGATTGGCATGCTGGTCAGCTACGCCTACACAGCTGAGGTGGTTATCTCAAAGGCCAATGTGCAGGTGTGTAATAACCGTTGTCTTTCAGTCTAACTTTATAGTCTGTATTTAATTTAGCATTGCAGTTTCTCAACACTCAAGTTGTAGTTAATTCAATTTATAATCATTTTGTTCACAAAGAGTGTTCAAATCCCATTTGATGAATGGGAAACATTTCTAATGTCACTTTTCAGTTTTAAATACAAAACGCAAGTACTCTCCGTCCGGTCTTGGAATGCTATTGGCCCTAAATTGACCTGTGACCCCCCCAGGCCCTGCTAGCTGCAGCCAATCTCCTGGATGTGATGGCGGTTCGTGAGGCCTGCTGCCGCTTCATGGAGCGCCAGATGGACGAGATGAACTGTGTGGGCATCCACTGCTTTGCCGAAGCCCACTCCTGCAGGGAGCTGGAGAAACGCAGCATGGACTACATCCTCCAGCACTTCGCCAGTGTCTGCCAACAGGTGAGAGGAGCAGGGAGGTCAGGGTGGGGGTGTTCAAATCCAGTGTCTAGATTTCACCTTGGTTTTCCTTTGTCTGTGCTGCATAGAACACGATTTGAGGGAGGAATTTTCTTGCACCTGTCTTGTTTATTCATAGGTCAAGAAGGAGAGGACATGTTAGGTCTCATTGTTTAAGCGTTTCCATTCTTTGTTTGTTGCAGAGAAAGGGGAAGTTACATCATAGTGGACTTGTTTGATACCCAGGCTGGGCTTCATTAGGCATTGAAGGGAAAAAAACATGGAAAAGGGTCATTTTGAAAGGTTAGACCTTTGAGTTAATGAACACGTGCCTGTGGTACACTGTCTTTCTTCCCAGGAGGAGTTTCTGTCTCTGTGTGCGAACAAGCTGACGGAGATTATCGCCAGCGACCACTTGAATGTGGCCAAGGAGGAGACTGTGTTTGAGGCTACAATACTGTGGCTGGATAAAAGCGCCACCCGCAGGCAGAGCTTTGAAAAGGTCAGCATGGAATCAAGTCAATGCAGTTGTCTCTGTAGTCAGTGTGTTGAGTATTATCTGGGAAACTTTAACCCCATACTCACTGTATCATTGCATTCAAGTCAATTTCTTTGCCACGCTGAAGGTTTTAAGATATCCGATTGACTGGTGTCCACACAGCTGAAAGTAAGCACTCCTCAGGACAAACTCTCAGCTGGAATCTGTTCATCAACACTGCGCTTTGTTTGAAGAAAACTGTGCTACATTTTCTGTGAAAACGTTCAAAATTTCTTTAGTGGAATGGGGTGGAAACTCAGCATGTTTCAATCCGTGGGCTTCCTGTATAGGTTGTGACGGTCGTCATTTTATTTGGTGATCTGAATGTCATGGAAGCTTACATTAGTGTATTTAATGCCCATTGTGAAACATTGCTTTTTGTAAAATTTCCATAAAATGTTTAACCCATTTTTGTCAGTGTCCAATTTTTAATTTTGGCCTTGTCTCGTTTCAACAACTCCATAGCAGATTTACAAGAATTTGAAGAACACAATAAAAAAAAAAAGATATATACACCCTGCTGCCCCAAACACACAAGGTGATGATGTCATGCTCCCATCCCTAGGTGTGGTGAGAACTTAAAAATAAATGACCTGACCAGACAAACCGTTGGGACTCATTCCAGGAGTCTAAATCGTCTGTGGTGTTAATTGTCATTCCCTGCAGGTGCTGGAGCACATCCGCCTGCCCCTGATCAGCCCGTACTACATCCACGATGTGATCGAGTCCCTGGAGGTGGTCCGGGAGTCCCAGCACTGTCAGAGGCTCATCTCTGAGGCCAAGGACTACCTGCTGCTCCAGGACCGACGAGGAGAGCTGTACTGCCCACGGGCACGCCCACGCAGGTCTACCGGTAGGTAACACACACACACACACAGCACTTGTGCCAATTCAGGACACACACTTACCACTTACCCACTCACTACAATGTCACACAGGACTTTCTTTAATTACCTGATAACAGCATAAAACAAAGGTCTATCCAAGACCTGCATGTCTGAAGGACTGTAACGCATTTAAGTCTTGGAGCTCTTAAGTCTCATGGTGATAAGGAAGTCATCCCTCTTTCCCGGCCTCTCTGAAACAGGGACAGCTGAAGTGATCGTTACAGTAGGGGGAGAGGATGACAAGGTTGTTCTGCGGAGTGTGGAGAGTTTTGACCCTCTCACCAGCCAGTGGAAGAGTCTGGCCTGCCTACCCTTTGCTGTCAGTAAACACGGCCTAGTAGTGTCAGGTAAAGACCTTGGGAAGATTTGTTTTGGATTTGTCTGGGCTTAGCTTGAGGCTAATCCATGCTACTGTTTAGTAGTCATATCACCAGGGAGTAAGATAATATGTACTGTTACTGTGTTATAGCTTGTGATAGGACATATATTACATATTCTGATTAGATAAACTTAAGATGCATTCAAAATATTGGAAAAGTAGTATTGAATATGAAAGAAAAGTATCCCCATCTTCACTGGATTTCTGATCATATTGGTAGCTTATGACAGTCATCTTTTAATAGTGTGTTCTTTGTTTATTCCATTTTTTTCCATTCTATGACCCCCCCTCCTTTCCCTAGGCTCCACTCTGTACCTGGCTGGAGGAGAGTTTCCTGACGGCTCGGCCAGCAGGGAGATGTGGCGTTATGACCCCTGTTTTGATTCCTGGCTGGAAATGGCCCCAATGAACGTAGCCCGCTCAGAGCTAGGTAAAGATCAGTCAGTCAACCCTTTATTTGACTCAGTCAATTGCATGGCACCCTATCACAAAGTCTGTCTGTAATCCAAATGTTTTGTTTTTGCATTTGGCATGCAAACTCATCACTTTCAGGCATTGGTAATTTTTATCATGTGAACAGAAAATGGTGTTGAAGGAGATTGTTTTCCATCAATAAATGAGCTCAGAATGCCTCCATGATGTAAGGGAATATATTTTAAAACATTTACGATGTGATGTCAAATTTGTAAGTCAGAGTGCATTGTCTAACATATACAGTTAGGTCTGGAAATAATTGGACACTGACACAAATTGTTATTTTGTCTGTTTACCAAAATATGTTCAAGTTAATTAATATGGGCTTAATATGCAGTCTTTCAGCTTTAATTTGAGGGTATTGGAGGAATTGGAGGAAGGGTCTTGGAATTACAGCTCTAATATGTAGCCCCCTCTTTTTCAAGGGAGCAAAATAATTGGACAATTGACTTGAAAGCAGTTTCATGGACTGGTATGAGCTATTCCTTCGTTATTTTTTCATCAGTTAGCAGGTAAAAGTTCTGGAGTTGATTCCAGGTGTGGCATTCGCATTTGGAAGCTGTTGCTGTGAACCCACAACATGCAGTCAAAGGAGCCCTCAATGCAAGTGAAACAGGCCATCCTTAGGCTGCAAAAAAAAAAAATAGCAGGAGCATTAGGAGTGGCCACTGGTGAGCTCTGCCACACAAATAGGCCTGGATGTCCACGGAAGACAACAATGGTGGATGAATATAGGATCCTTTCCATGGTAAAGAAAAAACCCTTCACAACACCCAGCCAAGTAAAGAACACTCTCCAGGAGGTAGGCATATCATTATCCAAGTCTACCATAAAGAGAAGACTTCACGAGAGCAAATACAGAGGGTTCACCACAAGGTGCAAAGCATTCATAAGCCTCAAGAACAGAAAGGCCAGATTAGACTTTGCCAGAAAACATCTAAAAAAGCCAGCCCAGTTCTGGAACAGCATTCTTTGGACAGATAAAACTAAGATCAACCTGTACCTGAATGATGGGAAGAAAAAAGTATGGAGAAGGCTTGGAACGGCTCATGATCCAAAGCATACCACATCATCTGTAAAACACGGTGGAGGCAGTGTGATGGCATGGGCATGCATGGCTTCCAATGGCACTGGGTCACTTGTGTTTATTGATGATGTGACAGAAGACAGAAGCAGCCGGATGAATTCTGAAGTGTATAGGGATATATCGTCTGCTCAGATTCTGCCAAATTCAGTGAAGTTGATTGGACGGCGCCTCACTTTACAGATGGACAATGACCCAAAACATACTGCGAAAGCAACCCAGGAGTTTTTTAAGGTGAAGAAGTGGAATGTTCTGCAATGGCCGATTCAATCACCTGATCTGAACCCGATCGAGCATGCATTTCACTTGCTGAAGACAAAACGTAAAGCAAAAAGACTCACAAACAAACAACAACTGAAGGCAGTTGTTAACGCTGGGTTTCAGGCCTTTACTGAAGGCAGTAAAGGCCTGAAACCCAGCGTTTGGTGACAAAGGAGTAAACCCAGCGTTTGGTGATGTTAATGCGTTCCAGACTTCAAGCAGTCATTGCCTGCAAAGGATTCTTGACAAAGTATTAATAATGAAAATTATATTTTTGTTCAACCCCTTGAATTGAAACTGAAAGTCTGTGCTTGAATTGCATCTCGGTTGTTTCATTTCAGATCCATTGTGGTGGTGTACAGAGCCAAAATTATGAAAATTGTGTCAGTGTCCAAATATTTCCGGACCTAACATATTAGGTGGGATCAGCCAGCTGCACAAGACCAGATTCAATTTGCTTCCACAAAGATTTGACGTCTGTCTGCAGAACAGTAGCATGTATATTTTCAATTCATCTTACAGCACTAATAGCACAGTCCAGCAGTGTGGACTTTGCTGTCACGCATCCCCTAACTAAAGTGCCATGGATGAAAAATAGAGCACAGCTTCACTGAAAACTGCGTTTCTTTAGCCAAAGGTCAGGCCCCTTCTTTTGTGCACATTTAATGTAATTAGATGAACCATGTGCTGTTTCAAATTACACTCGAGGTACAGTTTTTTGTTGTGGCTTATAGCTAACAAGACTGTTTAGTTATGCTAACAAGACTATTAATTCACATAGTACAGTATGCACACATGTTGACGCCACAAGAATTATGGACTAACAGATGTGCAACTCAGTGCACCTCAGATGTCAGTATTTAGGTAGGTATAGTAGGTGCTATATGTCTAATTACATATATATTTAAATCAAAAATCTATAGCATATAGATTTATATTTATACATACAGCATATATTTAAATCATATATTTTAAGCATATATTTAAATCAAAAATCTATATTAGAGATATTTGTATTTTTTTAGGTAAAATATGGAATTAGAACCAGAAGTCTTCACAGGGATAGTAAAACATGACGAATGTGCCTTTATCAGAACTTTAAGACAGATTTTCTGTTTTCTGGTTCCCACAAGGATAGAAATATGTGGGTGAGTCTGTGTGTGAGATGAATTAGGGTGAGGTGGCAATGAGTTCCCCCCTAGGGTGCATGGCAAGCGGAAAGTATTCTTTTCTGTCACTTCACAAATGTTTTGCATGTTTCAGCACAAAAACAATGCATGCATCCACGGTGTTACTCCATGCAAGTCACGAGCACCGCTCCAGGACTGACTTAAAGAAATAAAGCAAAATAAAATAGTGGACAACTGACTGACTTTCTGCTCGGTGTGTATTGGATGAGCCCTCTGGGTTTGGAGTTGAGCAGGCTGGATCCTCCAGTAACAAGACCTCCTTGCCCCCCCCCCCCCCCCACCCCAGGTCTGGTGATGTTGGACGGGTATGTGTTTGCGGTGGGGGGCTGGGAGGGACGCTCGCGCCTGGACTCAGTGGAGTGTTACAACCCTCAGACCAACACCTGGCAGTTCATGGAGTCAGTCAAGATGGCCGTCACCAGCCCTGCGGTGGTGGCGCTGGACGGACTGCTTTATGTCACAGGTTGGGAGCCACCTATTCACGGTCAACCGTCACAGCTAGACTGTAATTGCCTTCATTTCCGTAATGGCCGTAAGCTGTGGTTTGTGTTGTCTACAGGTCATTCGGAGGAGGTGATCGTAACGTGTCACTGTGTCCCTCTGGATCCTAGGTGGTGCTGTTTTAGAGGATGGTGATGGCACAGACCTGGCTCAGGTGTATAGCCCTAAAACATCGGTATGGACGGAGGTGGCCCCCATGCAGATCGCTCGCTCCGGCTCTGCTGCCTGCACTCTAAAGGGGAAAATCTATGTCATAGGTATCATGGATCAGTGTAGCCTTTCAGACAAGAGTCTGGGCTCTGACTTTAAGTACTGACCTTGTGACCAAGACCACAAAAAGAGTTACAGTCCTAGTCTGAAGCCAAAAGGATATTTCTAAATTGTGTGTTTTTTTGTCACCCGTCTCATTCTTAGGTGGCTGGCATGCATCCACAGAAAACACAGATAAAGTGGAGTGTTATGACCCCAAGAGTAACCAGTGGACCATGTGTGCCCATATGAGGGAGAGGCGCTACCGACCCGGTGTGGCCGTGGTGGATGGCAAGATCTACGTACTGGGTGGAGAAGAGGGTTGGGACAGGTGAGGTCTGGGTGGAGAAGCGGGTTGGGACTGGTGAGGTCTGGGTGGAGAAGAGGGCTGGGACAGGTGAGGTCTGGGTGGAGAAGAGGGCTGGGACAAGTAAGAGACCGCTTAATGATAAGTCTTATTTATGCTAACCGTACAGTATTTGAAAGGATTTTAAAAGGTTAATGTTTCCTGATGGACATGTTTTTGTCCCCATTTCAGTATGTTTTTTTTCATTTGGGGCTCAATAAATGTTAACTAGATTTGGGAAATCAAAGTTTTTTTTTTTGTCATTTGGTGGATGAAATGTTTAAAAAGTGAAAGTCCATCCGGAAAACTGACAGAATTGCAGCTTATGCCACACATAGCCCATTCTTCAGACCAGAGTTGACATACCTGTGACCTGTCGCCAGGTACCACGACACCATCGAGCGGTACTGTGAGGAGACCGACAGCTGGGAGATCGTAGGAGAGATGCCAACCAGCCGGAGCTGGCTGAGCTGTGTCTCTCTGCAGCTGAGGAAAGACGCCCACGGGGGCAGCCGTCCTGGCACCGCCTCAGGGACTGAGTTCTCTGTGGATTGAGGGGGCAAGAAAAAGATGGGGAAAACTCCAGACACAGAAGACCTTGTACCATTAATTTCTATGGCTCAAGTGTGCCCCCTTGTGGAGAGCTCTGTGCATATCTGCCAGCTACACTGAAATGTCAAACTGCGGACTGTTCAGGTGGAAAACAGAACAGTCACTCTGTGCCAGAGAGGACCAGAGAGCAGTTCCCTAACTTGGTAGGGGTGCTATGCTGTCTCGTCATGTGTCCTGACTTTGTCAAGTCAGTGCGCCTATAGGCTTAAGACACGGAGATCAGTAGTGTCACTTCCTTAATGGCAAGCCATGGAAGCCTGTTCTCACAATGGAAGCCTGTTCACACTCATTTAATGTCATGGGTCCATCATTTTGCCATAGCAAACATGTCACTTAGTGTTTGTCTATGGTTAAAGTGTCCGGTCACCCATTTAATATTTTTTATGTTCTAATTTTGGGGTCAGTTGTTCATTGGAAGTCGATGACCTTATGATGGTGAATTAGCAAGAATACTGTCAACAACCATTGTAGTGTATTTTTGTACAATTTTATGTTTTGTATTTATTTGATGCCTTTAGTTGTAGAAATTACCATGTAAAATAATCTGTATTTGAGACATTTGTAATGACATTAGTAGGTTATTTTATTGGGGGGTTGCTCTCTTGCAAATTTTGTTCACAACTGCCTTTGACTGCCTGTTATATTTGTCTAAAGTAATCAGTGTGCTATGTAAATGATTCCTGGGTAACTTTGAGTGAGTTTTTGAGTGCTTTCCAATGAAGTTGTTTTAATCATTCTGTAAGTGAATAATACATGTACCCTTTTCATTTAAATGTTAATTAAAAGAATCTGGGGACACCAATATGATGGTTGAATCATTGGGTGCATCTCAATCTGTTTAACTTTAAACCTAATAACCAACCAAAAAATTTAAAGGGAATTAAAGAAAACTACCATATGAGCTCTCAAAGACAATCTTCTATTCACTTAACTTTTTTTTGTTATGAGCAGAAAGTGGAAATGGGTCTGAATACTTTCAGAAGGCACTATATATTAAAGTCTGCTCATGGCATAATCTGTAAAGTGTGTAAATCATTTCCCTATGGTGAAAATGTGTTAAATAAAAACAGTGAAAATGGTTATCCCAATATTATACATGATCACATAGGGTAATGTTTATTTAATCAACTAAATATACAGTTATACCTAACATTTTAATTTCAAAATGTAGGTATGTTTTTATATATGAAAAAACATACATTTTGAAACACTGAAAAATCATGAACATATGTTCCCTTTTCTAACCACCAAAGAAAACATTAACCCTAAGGAAAGATAAGTGTGATTACTATAAAATGTTAATGACCGCGGTTTGAAGTCCTATATGAATCTGCCCTGTACAAACTCTGTGTACAGTAATGATAAAACAAATGTCTGTCCTGATCTACTTGTGCTTTCAAATTTCACAATATTCCTAAATAAAAGACAACCTTATAAAATACATTCTTCTGTTCGTGAGACTGACAAGATGTCAAACAAAAAAGGGGGAAGAAATAAATCATAGCTCGTCCCATTTAAAAAAATATAAATACTGGAGCATGACAAAAGCAAGTGATGTCCAAATGTTAATACGTCAGCCCCCTGCATGAGATTTGCTCACACCAGCAGCCTCTCAATGGCCATCTGCACTGACTGGATCTGGGGCTTGAGCTGTGAGCCCTCCTTGATGGTGACTGAGGTGGCAATGACTGGGCGTGAGACCCCACATGCGCGCCCCAGGGCCTGCTTGGAGCGAACAAACACGTAGGGTACATTCTTGTCCTCGCAGAGCAGTGGTAGGTGGAGGATGATCTCCAGAGGCTCAGCATCGGCAGCCATCACAATGAACTCGGAGATACCACGGTTCAGGGTTTTAGTGGCTGGGGGAGAGAGAGCCAAAGGACACATCTAAAGCAGGTAGGTGAGGTGGTACTGTTTCAGAATAATATCCACTGTATCAGTGGTCTGGATTAAAAGCGGGTCTTCCTCTGAATGGACGAGGACAGCGGTTCTCAAACACGTCATCAGAGATCGGCAGACGTTCCACATTGTTTTTGTAGCCCTGAACTAATCTAATCTGATTCCCTTCCAATCAAGGGGGAGATAATGAGTTGACCAGTTAAATCCGGTGTGCTCTGGAAAACTTCTAAAACATGGAATGGGCGTCCGTCCCCGAAGTTAGAGAACCCCTGTACCCCTGTCCCTGGGGTTTGAGAACCCCTTTACCCCTGTCCCCAAGGTTTGAGAACCCTTGTACCCCTGTCCCCGAGGTTTGAGAACCCCTGCACTCGGAATCAAAGAAAGGCCCAAATGGTCCCATTTTCTTAAATAGAAAAAATTCAGCGATTACTATTTATTTCATGTAGCTATGACAGACCATACATTTGTTTCTCAGCACATTTGTAATAATATTTAAATCTAAAGGTTTAAAATGCATCATCTAGGAAAAACAGTCAGTAATTGTATATGATCTGTGTAGAAAAAAATATTATTGAAGGTCTTTCTCCAGTCTGATTTACTGCCTGGTCTTGTCCACTTGTTTTCTAAGGGGTTCTGAAAGAAAACATATGAGTCTTATCTATCAGAAATGAGTTCATTTTATGTAGCTTAATCTTTCAACATTTAAAGTCACATCTGTAGAAGGAAAAAGCACTCTTTAATGAAACCGCATTTTGCATTACCCTAGTTCTATGTAACCAGTGCAATTTTATTGACCTATTTTCTCCTGTGACAATATTTCCAATACAGTTGCAACACTGAGTTTGAGAAATGCTCTGCTATGAGCTAATATACACAAGCTACTATACACAAAGGGAAATCAACAGTAACAGTGACACTGATTTGGAGTTAACCTTTGGCTGGAGGGTTGGAAACACTCAAGAATGTAATTCCATTACAGAAAAGTCTATCTCACCTTCATTGGCCCCTTTGCGGAGTTGCTTGTAATTGGCAGCTTGCTGCACAAGGTCCAGGATGGTTTTGCTCAGTGTGGCATCAGCCAGAGGGTAGGCTTTGGGGTTGACCACTGAATCAGCCTGATAGGGTTCAAATATATTTTTTGGTTAATATGGGGAACAGGCAACATATCAACAGTGCACACGTTGCCCTCGACTATTATTGCTCCCCTTGGTAAAGATGAACAAAACAAACTTTGACAAAATCTTAACAATAATAATGATAATAATAATAATATCAAATTGTATTTCCATTATAGAACAATAATCTCAAAGTGCATACAATTATACTAAAAAGATCTTATAATAAAACAGTATGTACAGTGCATTGTGATTAAAGGGAAGAATAGGCCATCTGAAAAAAAACGTTTTAAGGCTTTAAAAGCCACCACAGTATAAACAGCCCTGAGGCTGTCAAGAAGGGAGTTCTAAATGGCAGAAAAAGGTGCAGAGCACAATTGTTCGGAGCAGGATTCTTGGTTTGTTGAGCCGTTTGGCGTGGCTGGACCATAGACCATAATACACTCAAAATAGGAGAAATGTAACTGTTGAAGTAAAATTGACTGAACTGTATCTGCAGTAATAGTGAAATTAGTAATAGTGAGTTTCACAACCATCGCACAACAAAAATTATTTTGGGTCCATACAAAACCACGTCATAAATTGCTGAATTTCTGTTGGTCAATAGAAGCAGCACCGGCTTTAGATGCTAAATGGAAAAGCTGCCAAATCCCCCCTCTTTAATGGCATCACTACAAGTGATCAACTCTCCCCAAATAAGCAATGGAGACACACTAAAAACACTGAATTTTGTCCGGCTTACATTATAATGGGAGTGGCGTATACTGCTGAAAGTGCAGAATGAAGCAAGCTTTTGCATGTTTATCTCAAAGTTTATGGGGCACATCTGTACACTCAGATGTGACCATATCAAACGTAATTTGAGGGCTGGGGGTGCATGACGGTGGTATTTAACTGTTAACCTACAAGGACCGGATCCTGGTGGTTTTCTTTTCTACCTCATCATTAATTTCACACACCTAGTTTCCCAACTCTAAATAAGTCCCTGATTAGGAGGTTGCAATGAAAACATTGTTTTGAACTGGCCTTAAGGTCGAAAGGTGAGTTTGAGGGGTGTAGGGGTTAAAGACTGCCAACTTTGCTTTTGGAGTCCAGCCAGGGGCAACCAAAATCCCTTAATTTCCTGTTCACCACAATTTATTAAATGTCGGTTCATATGAGAAAACAAGCACTGAATAATGTAGGTAATCAATGTGCCAACTTAATCACTTTTACATATTTTTTATATAAATATTTTTTTATAAACTGGTCGACCAGAAGTGAAAGTAAACCAATGAAATTGGTTTGAACGTGCTGCTGCTATAATTCAGCTAACATCGAATAGGCCAGGTGTGATTAAATTCGTGATATACCCTTTAAGGTCACACAAACATGTCACTGATGACGTATGGTTCACGTCTCACGTGAAAAAAAACAGACTATTACTTTAATAGGTGTAATGTAAGTCCATAATAACGAAGCTACATTATTTAATGTATGTAGCTTGTAAGCCCGAGAAAGTCACAAGCGTTAGTACAAGGGAATCGGTTCAGAAAGATGGTTAATCGTAATGTAGTTGATACACATTTCCAAAACAAAATACAAACTACGTAAGCATGATGCATTCAACAGAACAAGAAACAATATCTATCTTGATTGTCGACTGGTTGGCCCTACAACTCCACATAATAGTTGTGCCTTGTCCCATTGGCGCCTGAGGATGGGGGCTACATTAGCTAACGACGTTCACATGTTGTCGCATGAATTTTCAACTCACCATTTATTCAAATGATTAAGACGTTAAATATCTGGATCCTCTCGGCGTGTGCTTCACGGAGGACAGAACTGACCTGCTAAAATAGGTTTTTAATTGGCAGAGTATGTAAAACGAGTTCTTTTTAATTGACGTTCACAAGTTGAAGAACGTCCAATCTTTTCCCAACTACTGAAGAAGGAATTTTAATTAAATGCGTCATCATAGTGCGCAGCAGAACGGAGATCGTATTGTGTATGTGAGATACACATGTCTCAAGCATTGTCGGAGTATGACAGGGACGTCCAGGCGTAGTTGTGAACTGAGTTGCTTCCCAATGGGGCTGCCAAACAACATTTTGCGGGCAGCTGGGTTACATGTGGCCGGTGATAGCTATGGTTACAAGCTTTTATAAATAGCCTACAATACTTTGAGGTCAATGAACTTACGATATGTGAGTGTGATAACATTTTGACATGATCTGTATCCCCGTCTAGCCATGACTGGTGAACAGACCAGCGTAAATCTGTTATCACTTTCACATGAGCTGTATCCCTTCTATCTATTTTGGTCATTGGTTATAAACGCGGTGCTGTCGAACTAAAAGGGGTCCCTGAAAATGTAGTAGGCTATGGGCTTGGAATTTCATGGCTAAGTGAGGTATAATAGTGATTCTATATATAGATTATGTAAGGGATAAACACCGACATTCTGTACATTTCCTTGGGAATAATGCATGACACAACTCGCAATGTCTCCTTGTGTTAATTTTTCCAAGGTAATGTACAAAATGGAGGTATTTATCCCACTTACACCATAGAATACAAACAACAACATAAACATTTACAAGCAGAAACGCCACGTGTTTTCATGTGTTGGTAGAGGTGATCCAGTCGGTCATTACACTGGTTACGAAGTTCTATATAAATATAGAAGTAATTAACTAATGACTGTGTCGGGTCTGTATCTAGTAAAACACGAAAAAGCATACATTCACAAATGTTTCCTGTATATCAATAATGAATGATATCAGCAAAAAGAACACCAAAATACTGGGAAGTAAACAATAAGACACAAGGGGTTATGGCAGTGTTTCTCAACCCTGCTCCTGGACGCCCCCCTGCCCTGCCTGTTTCAGATCTCTCCCTGCCCGAACATACCTGATGTAGCTCATGAAGGACTTGATAATGATCTGATCATTTCAATTAGGTGTGACAGAGCAGGGAGAGATCTAAAAAAATATGCAGGGCAGGGGGTGCCCAGGAGCACTGGGTTGAGAAACACTGGGTTATGGTATATGGCCAAAATATCACGGCTAAGAGCTGTTCCTAGGCACGAAACGTTGCGGAGGGCCTGGACACAGCATTTACATGTAGTATATTGCCAATATCACAAACCTCAGATACACATTTGAACATAACATATTACACATCCAGCCAAATATGATTAAAAAAATACTTTTTTGTTATTAAAAGTTTCAACTGTATCTATGAGGTATTTTTGTAAAATTAATCATTAGCGTTTCAAAGGTGCTTTTGGAATGCTGCCTTGTTAAGGCTGATTTAAGGCTGGTTACACGTTTTCCTGCGGCACTTTAACTTAAAAATAACTTTATTTAAAAGTTGTCTTTGTCCCATTTTCGCGGTGCATTGTAGGTAGGACATCGGGTCCGCCATATCGGCCTTTTGCTGTGGCTGAGAGATAGGCGACGAGAGTAATGAAAGGGATCCGAACTCTAAATCATCTCTCCGTGAGTTTCGTTATTCTATCCCATTAGACATTTATTTTAGAAAAAGTTATCAAGAGGTTTTGTGCATTAATTCCTTTTGGGGGTCACTCGGAACGCACCCCGTAGACTCAGCGACCTGCTAGCCAGCAAAGGTTGGCTAGTTGTAGTACTTCTTTGGAGCGGATTGGTTAAATAACTTCTCAGTTAGCCTAGCTTACTTTCCCTCTGACTTGACCGAGAATCTTTCCAATCAGTGTCAGGAAACGCTCATGTCTATCAATTTCAAATTTCCCCCAAAAATACTACGGATTAACATGTTGCCATTTGCATGCTCTATGTTAATTTACTGTAACTAGCTGGTTGGATAGCTGTGCATGTAGCACATGCCGGTTCCAGCTCAACCCATTGAAGGTCATTGCTGTTCTGAGTTTAATCTATCACTGACAGTCCTATCCAAGTGACGTGTCCTGGAATGGGCAATATCTCAATGCACCTATAACAATTGATCTCCGTTTCCACATATCACTGACTGCTGGTAAATACATTCCCGCATTGCGCATGGACCACCTATTTTAAGATTAATGCACTTGTAAATGCACTGTAAATTAAAGCAATTTTTCGCAAGTGTACATTTGTTTTTTTATAATGGGTTATCGACATTATATAAAATCAGTAAGTCACATATTTTCATTAGTTATTTATAGTACTGCTTCCTTCCACAAAGAAAAAGATCCGACATATTGCATAACTACCCACGCCAGCTGCGTTCATTATGTTTGCACTGTTATTGTTAAACGACTGGTCGATTCATTCGTTTTTGGTTTCTTTCGGAAAGGAGTAACTTTCAGCAGTTATTATACTTAGGAAAAAAACACTTTCTAAAATGGAATTCCGTTTGACCAATAGATTTATGGATTCGGTGCTTGATCATGGCAGGGGCGAGTGAAAATTACGGTGTGCTATGCCCATTTATAAATTTCAAGCTGCTTCCTGTTCTCTCGAGCTAGTTCTACTGTCGTTAATTGTTCTCTTGCATTAGGTTATATTCTAACTACTACATATTGAACTTATGAGCATTAGGATATGCTCTATGTCAAATAAACCATTTGGCATAGGAATTGACCCTTTGGAATGCTACCTTGTTTGTTGCTCACTGCACCCATGCCCAGAGATAAATTGCACCGTATGTGGTAATTGACAGTGAGATACTGTACATAATAATTCATAATGAATGGTAGTGGTTGAAACATCCAAATCTACCTCCTGTAGACTGTTTCCAATCTGTCAGACAGTTATTTGTTTGTGGTCAGTATTCTTTGGCCGTCCATTACAGATGTCTTCCTAGGTCTACCAGGTCATTTGACACTGCTCTCCTAACCAGTACTTTCTTCTTTGTGTACCCAAAATTCTTTCTAATTTCATCCAGGGCAACCACTGGCGACACCACTATTAGTATTTATTTCTCAAGCCATCTCATTTTACTATCAGTGGAGCAAGCTGGCAAATGGAGCTGTTGCCGAATCCAGTGAGAAGCAGAGCAAAAACGTCTTATCCCCTGACAAAATGCTGTTATAGCTTATAGGTGCTCCTTCAATGTAGACATGTCCTCCAATGTAACAGATGCAATTGCAGCATTAACACCAACAATGAATGTAAAAATGTAATTATCGTTTTTGATTTGATTTCCGCACACTAGAAGCACTGAGCTCACCTTTAGTACCTCAAAGGGTGCTGATTGTCGTAGTTAAACAGTAGCCTGGCCCCAAACTAACACCTACTCATCACAACCAGACTGGTATCCCTGTAGCCTTTAAATGTATGCTTACAGGATCAGCTGCTTCGCTAGGCTATCTTTAACTGGGATTATTTCTGGACAGAAGAAAATGTAAATTTCACTGCATGAATGTAATAGTGTCACATCATTTTGTAATTTCTTTGCTGCTAGGTGTTTCATTTGTTGTAATTTCTCTCACAGAGACGATGCTATGCAGCCAGGAGGAGCGATGCCCTGACAGAGCCCTTGGCTGGCCTGAAGGCTGGGTCTCCCCTTCACCCCCAGAGTGCCCAGGTAAGCTTATGTCATATCAGCCAAAACAGGGTTCTAGACTGCAACCTTTTAGACACATTTTGCAACCCTTTGACATGGCTGTGCAAATGACAGTAGTTATTAGTTGAATCTGTGCGACTGAGCTACGCATTCCACATGTCCACCTCACTCAAAATGGTCTATTTTTTATGAGGCTAAAGTAATTTGGTCTAACAGTAAATTACATTATCCTCATGATTCCTGTTATGAAAGTATCTGCCAGCCATGGAGTTGTTTCTCTCCACAGGTCCTTCTGCCGTGTGGAGCAAGCCGCTCTCACTCTCCTTTTCCCCCTTTTTCGAATACTCCTGCCGCAAACATGCATTTTGATCGTGCATCATTTTAAAATCCGGTGGAGGCGAAAACAGCCTGAGCCGGGTCCATAGTTCCCAAAACAAAGATGCTGCTCGTGTTGTGTTCCAGCTGTGACATCTGGACTCTTCCTACCTGTGCTGTCTAGGTGTCCAAGCTGCCTAATGGTCTAGTGATAGCGTCGCTGGAGAACAACTCGCCCGTGTCCAGTGTTGGTGTGTTTGTGAAAGCCGGCAGTCGTTATGAGGCAATGGAGAACCAGGGAGTCTGTCACATCCTGCGCTTGGCAGCCAACTTGGTGAGTTTCGTTTGTTTTTATTAGATGTTATTTTTTAATGAAAAAAAGAGTACCTTTTCATCATTGCTTTTCATTTGGAGTTTGAATCTTTCTTTTTTTTTTCTTGTTTACATTGACACCATTGTTGTTTTCAGACTACTAAGGGAGCATCTGCTTTTAGGATCTGTCGTGGTGTGGAGGCGGTGGGGGGTAGTCTGAGGTCAGTGACTAACCGGACAGAGTTTACTGTATTTGCCTACTAAACGGAAGAAGGTACAGTGGATATAAAAAGTCTACACACCCCTGTTAAAATGCCAGGTTTTTGTGTTGTAAAAGAATGAGACAAAGATAAATCATGTCAGAACTTTTTCCACTTTTGATGTAACCTATAATGTGAACAATTCAATTGAAAAACAAACTGAAATCTTCGAGGGGGAAAAATGAAAAATAAAAACCTTACAATAACCTGGTTGCATAAGTGTGCACACCCTGTTATAACTGAGGATGGGGCTGTGTTCAGAATTAACCAATAACATTCGAACTCATGTTAAATAGAAGTCATTATACACCTGCCATCATTTAAAGTGACTCTGATTAATCACAAATAAAGTTCAGCTGTTCTAGTAGGATTTTCCTGACATTTTCTTAGTTGCATCTCAGAGCAAAAGCCATGGTCCGCAGAGAGCTTCCAAAGCATCAGAGCGATCTCATTGTTGAAAGATACGAGTCAGGAGAAGGGTACAAAAGAATTTCCAAAGCATTAGATATACCATGGAACACAGTGAAGACAGTCATCATCAAGTGGAGAAAATATGGCACACCGGCGACATTACCAAGAACTGAACGTCCCTCAAAAATTGATGAAAAGATGGGAAGAAAACTGGTCAGGGAGGCTTCCAAGAGGCCTACAGCAACATTAAAGGAACTGCAGGAATTTCTGGCAAGTACTGGCTGTGTGCTACATGTGACAACAATCTCCCGTATTCTTCATATGAATGGGCTGTGGTGTAGGGTGGCAAGAGGGAAGCCTTTTCTTACAAAGAAAAACATCCAAGCCCGGCTGAAGTTTGCAAAAACAAACATCAAGTCCCCCAAAACCATGTGGGAAAATGTGTTATGGTCTGATGAAACCAAGGTTGAACTTTTTGGCCATAATTCCAAAAGTTATGTATGTTTGGCACAAAAACAACACTGCACATCACCCAATGAACACCATACCCACAGTGAAGCGTGGTGGCAGCATCATGCTTTGGGGCTGTTTTTCTTCAGCTGGAACCGGGGCCTTAGGGTGGAGGGAATTATGAACAGTTCCAATTACCAGGCAATTTTGGCACAAAACCTTCAAGCGTCCGTTAGAAAGCTGAAGATGAAGAGGAAGTTCACCTTTCAGCACGACAACGACCCAAAGCACACATCCAAATCCACAAAAGCATGGCTTCACCAGAAGATTAACGTTTTGGAATGGCCCAGACAGAGCCCAGACGTGAATCCAATTGAACAGCTGTGGGGTGATCTGAAGAGGGCTGTGCACAGGAGATGTCCTCGCAATCTGACAGATTTGGAGCGCTTTTGTAAAGAAGAGTGGGCAAATATTGCCATGTCAAGATGTGCCATACTAATAGACTCCTACCCAAAAAGACTGAGTGCTGTAATAAAATCAAAAGGTGCTTCAACAAAGTATTAGTTTAAGGGTGTGCACACTTATGCAACCAGGTTATTGTGAGTTTTTTATTTTTACCCCTCAAACATTTCAGATTGTTTTTCAATTGAACGGTTCACGTTATAGGTCACATTAAAGGTGGAAAAATGTCTGACATAATTTATCTTTGTCTCATTCTTTTACATCACAAGAACCTGGCATTTTAACAGGGGTGTGTAGACTCCACTGTATATAGACGGAAGTGTACTAGTCAGCTGTCTTAACATTATGTCACCATTGCCTCTGTCCCCATATGGAGTGTTACTACTTTCAATTAATATACACAGTATGTTGTTGTCTACCCATTGTTACATCATTGTTCCCCATTCCGTTAAACGCAGAGCGAGCAGACTCCCTACTGATAGTGAAACCACCTCTTCATCCACATAAGTGCAAACGTTTAGAGATTTCGTTCTGTTGACCTAAAGTCATGCAGAATATGCAAGATGTGAGAAGCGCAGAGGAACGAAAGAACACTGGACTATTCCTATTTTCTCCATTAAAGATGTTGCTTATGTGTCATACGTTTTGTTTTCACAGTGTAAAGTCATCGAGGGAGACCATGGTTTACTCTGTGGAGTGTTTGAGAGACCACGTGTAAGTACACATCTCCCTTAGTCTGACTTGATAAAATTGTGTGTGTATTACCTTGACAAGGCCACTTCTGTGCGTCTGAATCCTCAGAGACACAGTTATGGAGTACCTTATCAATGTGACCACAGCCCCAGAGTTCCGGCCGTGGGAGGTGAACGACCTGACCTCCAGGGTAAACGTGGACAAGGCCCTGGCCCGCCAGTGTCCAGAGATAGGTCAGATACACTTCATTGCTTTTCAGTCTACTTGTCCAGCACATGCTAAATGAATCATTTTTATAATGTGATACATAATTTATGCATCAACTGTTTTCTTTGAACTCACATATAAAAAATACATTAAATGTTACAGAAATCAGTTGCATGCTTATTAATATTTTTTTGCTGGAAAAAAGGCATAAAAAAAGTACAGACTGAAACTTATATTGTATAAAAAGTAATACAGTTTCAATCAGAGGGAATAATAAATATAAACCATACCGGCTCTATAAACAGGATATAAGTTTGCATGACAGTGAGGACGTTTCGAAGCACCTACCAAGCGTAGATGTTATCATACGTAGTCTCTAATATGCAGATATTTGAAGTTATTTCTAAAGAAGACATCACCTGCAGGGGACAAAACAGTGGATCTCCAGCAATCAAAATCACTATCTTGGTTAGCAGGGGCGAAGGCAAAAGTATGTTTTAATTTGCTTCCAAATGCGTTTTGTCTTGTATGAAGGGATGACTATAAAGTGACTTCTCAAGGTGGCTAGGGGACAATAAACACTGCAATCCTCATTCTCCATTCATAGCCAGCTGAACAATTTTGGGAACATTTGATTTCAATTTCCAAACTGTCATCAAGGTTGACAAAATGCTTTATTAATAGTTTATTTTTATACAGAGGAAGAACTGGCTGCATTGAATGTGGGTGTCTGGCTGGCTGCCTCAAGATTATCCTAGTTTCTCTTCGACCTTGCAAATCCTGCAGAATGTTGGACCATTATACATTTTTATTCCTAATTATTTGATTTTGGTTTATTTAACGCTCACAGTTGTTTTTTCCATTATTTTGAACAAATGATAGCTTAATTACCAATACTATAAACACATCTGGCCAGTGTGTGCTCCTTGGCAAACGTTTTTGTTATGGCGATGCTTCAGGCCATATTAGTGGTGCTAGGCTTGCGTAATTAAGTAATTAAGTTATTTGACATAAAATGAAGAAGTTTATGTATTTACTAATCAGTAATCATTTTAACTTGGTAAGTTGACTGACTACCTTGCTCAGGGCCAGGACAACAACATTTTTCACCTTGCTGGGTCATGGATTAAATCTAGCAAGCTTTTAGTTACTGGGCAGATCATCCGCCTTCCTTATCTGTCCACCTCTGCCTTTAGACTGTCAGCAAGACTGTCAACATTGGAAGTTATTTTCCTAACTTCTTAAAGGCAGAAACCGGCTAACTAGCTTCCTTTCCTAAATCCTGTTTTTGGCGGGAACACCAACATATGGTCCACACGCAAAAAATATTGATATGCTGTATTTTGCTCCTTTTTTAAATGAGTATTGGATTTGGTAATTGCTATGTAGTATTGCCTCTTCCATTTCTCCTTTTCAGAAATCCCTGTCAGTTTTTTTTCTCCTCAGTTTTGGCTAGCTGGGCTCAGTAGGCAGCTAGCATACCAATCCTGTGCCCTTATTGAATGTTACACTGCTTTCTGTTGTCTAACGCACTGACTTAACTTTTGGTGTTTTTCTCTGAAGGTGTAATTGAGAAATTGCATGAAGCTGCTTACAAAAACGCCCTGTCCAACTCCCTGTACTGTCCTGACTACATGATTGGCAAAGTCACTAGTGAACAGGTAAGACAGTTAATAACTATGTTAATACCTGTGTAAAAACTGTTAGTACAAGTGGTTTTACTTTGTTTGTCACTGCATTGCTTTTTTTAAACTGCCATTATGTCATTGTCCCATTTAGCTGCTGTCCTTTGTCAATGACAATTTCACCAGTGGAAGAATGGCTTTAGTCGGACTAGGTGAGTGGTTCTGTCCAGTAGTTTTTTTCTATCCAATTGTAAATATTGCAGCTCCTTTTATATGCTTCTGTGGTGGTGTTAAGATTATTCCCTGATGTGTTTAATGTGAGGAATATGGTGTAAGTAATTCTTGCCGTTACTTCCATGCATGGATATTGAGTGCACGCTTCAGGAACCACCCAGTTGGTTGTCATTGGGGGTCATCACTCTGCAGGGCTCCTCACTTTAGTTTAATTTTGTAACCCTCACTCTTTCGTTACATTTCTATTAAGGAACATTGGCGCAAGCTGCACATTGTACATGGCACTACAATTAAAACGTGTTTTTGGGTGGCAAAAATCTGGATTTTGGTCAAACATTGACGGTTGTTATCCTCATGATGGTGTACTATCTTTGTACTTGACATATCTTTCCTCCTGATGTCGACAGACACCAACAACAGACTCCATAGGCAAACACTAACGACATGTCTGCTCATGGGAGAGTAGTGTTGGTGTTTTCTTTACCCGGAACCATGTGCAAATGTCATCTACAGAGCAATTCCATAATATCCACCGTTATGTCAAATTGTGAAATGCCCATTCAAATGGGCTACCTTTTACCATGCTTAATTTGAGGTGGAGTCATAAAATGGCAATTATCCTACTATTATGATTAGGCTATTTGTAGCCAAATATACCATATTTTATACGTTACCCAGTGTAGCCTTTGAAAATTAGTCTCAATAGTGGAAACTGATAAGGGGATGGTACAGTTGTTGAGCTTACTTATCACTCAATTCCAGCCGACAAACCACTCGTCTTATCTGGTGGTGCACGTCAATGTAAACTGAAATGTCATTGAATGATAATGTAGAATAATCCGTGGATTAGCTTGCACATATTTTGAATCACAAGATGTAAGATTATACATGGTACTGTATTTCTATAATAACATCTCCGTAGTCTTATCACTCACCACATTCTTAAAGAAAAGCTTATCCATACCAAATAAGCTTTATTAAAAAGCTTCACCCCATCAGAATGCCAAATATAAGCTTGTTTCATTGTAAAGGAAGTTGATTTTGTTGCTAAGTAAGGGCTTTTATCTTAAGCGACTTAGCGATTCACCTTTAGATTGCAACTCTAGAGACTGGGACAATCACATCAAAAATTCAACCAGAATAGAATTAAACACACTTTAAACTGTAGCCTTCTATCTACATGGGTGGGATGCAGGCTGATGATTGGCACTTTAATAAAGCGTTATGAATGACTGTATAAACTGATAAAACTTAGTGGAATGTGTGTGCGTGTGTGATGAAAGCTCTCTAATGTACCCCTGTGAGGGGAACTCATCACTAAGTGGCATATGATGTGTTTTTGATGACAATCTTGTTTGACCTGTTGGTGCCTACTGCTCAGGTGTGAAGCACTCTGTGCTGAAGCAGGTAGGAGAGCAGTTCCTCAGTGTCCGCACTGGTGCTGGATCCCCTGGGGCCAAGGCTATATACCGTGGAGGTAAGACCCATATGCAGAGTTTTTTTTAAGCAATGCACAAGTGCCTGCTGAACCTCATTTTGGTTGAGGGAAGGTGGGTGCATTTATTGGTTGCCAGCTAGGATGGGTTGTTTGTGTGTTAGCCCGGATGGTGTTTAACAGGTTGTGTTCCTGTCTCTGAAGGTGAGCTACGGGTGCAGAACGGAGAGAGTCTGGTCCACGCACTGATCACCAGTGAGGGAGCTGTGACTGGCTCAGCGGAGGCCAACGCCTTCAGTGTCCTGCAAAGAGTTTTGGGAGCTGGCCCACATGTCAAGAGAGGCTCCAACGCCACCAGTAAACTGAGCCAGGGAATCGCCAAGGCAACCACACAGCCCTTTGATGTAAGTGGCATTATTATTGGCAACAAGGTGATAATGTACAGTATATTTTTTTCCAATGGAAGTTGATTCTCTACATGGCTGAATATCAACATGACTGAAAAGCGAGTTATTCACACACAGCAAGTTAGAAGAAAAAACACGTTTTGAGGCCAGTTGGACATTTCCCAAATTCCCCTCTGTCCCATATGCAGGCCACTGCATTCAATGCCACATACAGTGACTCCGGTCTCTTCGGAATCTACACCATCGCCCAAGTCGAATCTGCTGGAAGGGTGAGTACAGTACAGTGTAGCACTATGGGCATGTTTTATTTCGGTGTGCTAAAGTTGATTTTCATCCACACAGGTGATCAAAGCTGCACTTGCTGAAGTGACAGGTGTTGCCCAGGGTGGTGTGTCCGAAGATGATGTCACCAGAGCAAAGTAATCTCACTAATTGTTCATTTTGTTGACCATGAGACCTTGCTATTTCTCTATGGTTTTAATTTTGTTTCTGCTAGTAACTCAAGAACACTTATTTCAGTCAATGCCCTTCCCTCTTGCTTTGATTTGACTTGTGACTTTGCTCCCATCTGACCTGGTAGAAACCAGTTGAAAGCGGACTACCTGATGTCCATAGAGAGTTCCGAAGGCATGCTGGAGGAGATGGGAGCCCAGGCCCTATCCTCTAAAGCATACCACGCGCCAGACACTGTGACCCAGAGCATTGACTCTGTCAGCCACGCAGACGTTGTCAACGTGAGTACACTTCTAAATTCACAACAACAGGCCTGTTACTGTCCATTTACCATTATTAGTAATCTATTAATATTCCAAATATGAATTACATGTTTGAAAATGTTTTCCAGGTTAGATCTTTGGATAAGCGTATTATTTTGTTTTTCCAGGCTGCAAAAAAGTTTGTGGACGGTAAGAAATCAATGGCAGCTAGCGGTCACCTGGCCAACACACCTTTTCTGGATGAATTGTGAAAAGAAACCAACAATATACACAACTGTAAACATTGTGACCCAATTTTGCCTAGCTATGTTCTCCAGAAAAAAAAGAAATCTGGTTCTGATATGCAAATTACTACTTCTCAAAGCAAATGATAGTCCTTTGTTGTCACCAATCATTTTGAATTGTACAAGAACAACAGTAATTTTTTTTGTCCATTTCACTGTATATCTAATGTAAATTCATTAAATGGTCTATATACATTAATGGTGGTATTCTGATTTTATGAGAGGTGAGTGGACATTCCTCCTAGGTCATTGACAGTTGTTCCGCACATCTCCTCCAGAGGGATACAATGAGCTAACAAAATCTGTGTGGGGCAGCAAGTCTGTTAAGTAATGTTTTCAAGGAACATGATAAAATAATAAGGTGGTTTTGAAATGAATCATTGATTGTTTACAAAGAATTGTTGAGTAATATTACCTTGTGCCATTAAGAATAAACTGTACTTCAAAAAAGGCTAGCGATATAATACATGTACGGAATATATACCAGGTGATCTATCTTTTTCCCCGAAGTAGAAAGAAACAGAATGCTGAGACTGTGGTGTTGAGTCAGTGGTAAATTTCTGCTGATTACATTGCTGTGCCCTAATTATAATCATGTAAAGAGCTGACCAGCAATTACTGACACCTCGCACATTCCAAGAAAAAACAGATTTTATTTACCAAGAAATTACAGCATGTGCCAATGGGAAACAATTAAAATGTCTGCAAGTGTCTTTATTGATGAATGTGTGTCACTACAGTCTTTATACTAACGTTTAAAAATATAAATGAACAAGTATATAGTTGTACAGAACAATAAATAGTCTTGTTTGTTTGGTTTTAAACATAACAAAGAACACACAGCAAAACACTAAAATATCTGTCCATCCTCCCCTCCACTCCCACCCAACATTTTGAATAGAGCTTTGATAAAAATAAATGTCTTTGTGTCGGTAGATATATTCAGACCCCTTCACTTTTTCCACATTTTGTTACATGGCAGACTTATGCTGTAATTTATTAAATAGATTTGTCCCCTCATAGGTCTACATACAATACCCCATAATGACCAAGCACAAACAGGTTTTTAGACATTTTTTGCAAATGTATAAAAACACTTGAAATATCGCATTTATGTAACTATTCAGACTCCTCTACTCAATACTTCTTTGAAGCACCTTTGGCAGTGATTAGTCTCAAGTCTTCTTGGGTATGACATTACAAGCTTGGCACACCTGTATTTTGGGGAGTTTCTCCTATTCTATGCAGATCCTCTCAAGCTCTGTCAGGTTGGATGGGGAGCATTGCTGCACAACCGTTTTTAGGTCTACAGAGATCTGCCGATGTACAACCATATGCTCAATTGAGTTCCAGTCTGGGCTCTGCCTGGCCCAATCAGTGACATTCACAAACTTGGTTGTGTGCTTATGGTCGTTGTTGTGTTGGGAAGGGGAACTTGCACCCTGTCTGAGGTCTGGAGTGCTCTCGATCAGGTTTTCATCAAAGATTTGACTATGTTGTTCTGTTAATCTTTCCCTTGAAAGGTCATTCCCTCAAAAGGTCATCTTTCACCTTTGACCTGTCTCCCAGTCTCTGCTGCTGAAAAACCTCCCCACAGCATTATGCTGCCACCACCATGCTTCATGAAGATGGTATTGGCCAGGTGATAAGCGGTGCTGGCTTTCCTCCAGATGTGAAGCTTGGCATTCAGGTCACAGAGTTCAGTCTTGGTTTCATCAGACCAGAGAAACATGTGTCTCTTGAAGTGGGCTATCGTGTGCCATTTTCTGAAGAGTGGCTTCTGCTTGGCAATTGCCATAAAGGCCTGATTGTAGAAGTGCTGTAGGGATTGTTGTCCTTCTGGAAGTTTCTCCTATCCCATTTTTGGTCACATTCCTGACCAAGGCCCCTCTCCCCCAATTGCCCAGTTTGGCTGGGTGGCCAGCTGAAGGAAGTGTGTTGGTGGTTCCAAACTCCTTCCATTTAAGAATAATGGATGGCACTGTGTTCTCAGGGCCCTTCCCCACATCTGTGCCTTCACACTACTGTCTTGGAGCTCTCGTGACAGTTCACCTGACCTCTATGCTTGGATTTTGCTCTGACATGCACTGTCAACTGTGGGATCTTATAATGATAGGTGTGTGCCTCTCCAAATCATGTCCAATTAAATGTATCACAGGTGTGTTAGTTGTCACTTGACGTTACTGGTTGAGTAGCCTTATGTACTGTAAGGAAGTATGTTGTCACTTCACACCAATATACACACCCTGCACATGCAAAGACATCCACTTTTTGGTTTTGCGGTGCAAATTTATGGTGTTGCGAGTTTAATGTGTGTTATCTGTTGTACATTTTAAATAACACTTTCCCCACAGGAGGTAATGTGCCTCTTATCAGGCTTTCATTGTAAATAAGAATTGGTTCTTGCCTGGTTAAATTAAGGTTAGATAAAACATGTTAGTATTTCTACATTTTCCTCTAAATGAGGCCTTTGGAAATTGGGACTTTGTCAATTGCCGTGTGTCTGCAACACTGCCATGCTAAATATCAGTGAGTCTGGTCAGTCATTACCTCCAGTTCATTTAAGAGGATCCCAGAGATTCCAGACCAATACTCGTGCATATTATAACCTTGTCCCCAGGCTATTTCTCAAGCACTGACAATAATCAGAATTGTCTTTATTCATTAAGTACATTTACACATACCCAGTGTTAGAAATGGTGTTAGTTGTGCTGCTGGTGGTCGACAAAATACATGGACAGAATACACATTGTATATACATTTAATGTCATTTCTTTTTACACAAAGAGATGAGTTGTGGGGTATACCCTAAATTTTACAGTATTTTACAGTTGATGTGCACATTTACAACTGGCAACAACAAGAAATTGATGCACAGTGGCTAGTTGGATCGGAACAGAAGAAGAGACCCTGAGAGGAGCCAGACTCCAAGGCATGACCAACCAAGAGTACATGACCATTTTGGGCCACATCCATATTGTTGCATGTTTACATGACTAGTGGGTCAGTAAATACAGACAGGATGTATCCAGAGCCTTTATGCAGAATTTAGACCAGGTGGTTCATAGTAATATTACAATGAAGACAATTAAGCAGTAATTGCCTTGTTTCGCCTCAAGTACAGAATCAGGAGTTTGAGGATGCTCCCAATCTGCTATAGGAGTTGTTTCACACTTTGCCTAGTTAGCATCTGTAGAGAGCGGGTTGACAAAATGGAATATGCCACATATAAGCAAGATACAAGTTTGTGGCTGAGAACAATTAATGCAACATACATTTTACACTTGTACTTTATATTACTCCAATTGCGAGAACAATGTTTTTATATTGGACAATTATTCTAACTTAGGACTAAACAGTTTTATTTTATTTTCTCTGATCACAATAATCAATGAATTAATGAATGCCAACTTCTCAATGAGCGGTCTCATCAACCCGCTCCACACGGTCCCATCTGGCTGAAACCACTCTTAAGCAAAATTGAGAAGCAAGATCTCGCGAGACGACAGCGGATGCCTCCTGAATACGAGACTGAGCGTGTGAGAGGGCTGTTGTGTCTGTGGAACGCACTACGTGGGGGTGTTTGCTACTTCGCTTGATGTCATTCGGTTAAAAGCAAGGGGCAGAGTGTACGTTGGAAAGCATAACCACAACATTTCGTTCACCGTTTGGAGCGGCTGTAACAATATCATACAATTCTACGAAACCCACAGACCCTGTTTGAGCTGCCTTGGTTTCGAGTTCGCTATGTCTGCCCGAGAGCTTGCTAGCTAGCGGACTTATATACAGATGCCATTCCAGCAGCGTAGAAGAAGGGGCATGAATAAGCAAGACGGATGATGGGCTCTCGTTTTCCTGACGGGTAGCTGACGTTAAAGCTTAGCTGAAAACAAGGACATTAAATTCATTTTTTCCTCTGCCGAGTTTTTGTTTGTAAGATGCTTTAATCGGGCTTCTTGAAATGGGGTTTCGTGCGTCAAGCAGCTCCTGGGCCGCTGTTCGACACACGGTATCCGATTCGGAGTGTGGGAAATAGCTATCCTGCTGGACGCAGTTTCCAAATGCGACTGCGGCTACGGAGCGGATACAAGCGAGAACACAAGCGGCTGGAGTCTTGGGCCCTGACGTTGCGCGAGCTCCTATTACTTTATCGAAGGAAAATTCTGGTCGTTTGAGATGTTTTATTTTTTTGCATGTGGTTTTTAGCCATACATGTTATCTGAGGGTTTGTTACCCTGCTGCTACTGCAGTGTGCCGAATGAATAATGACAGACTGAATCTCATAGCCAGTCTCCTTTGAAGGGGGGCGAGGTGGACTGAGGTGGACTGATAACCTTCTAAACGGATATCTCAATTGTACCTCGGAGATTATTGTAATATAACGGTCTCCCTTGGTCTTACCTAGAACTTTACGTAACGTACTTCATATCGTCTTATTTTAAGCACCCAGGCTTGAGCTGGAAATATGGATAAATTAACAATTATATCAGGATGTTTGTTTCTGGCAGCGGATATCTTTGCAATCGCCAGCATTGCGAACCCGGACTGGATCAACACAGGCGAATCTGCAGGTAATTGGGCAAAATGTAAACTTTTATCTTGGACACTGATTTCTATTTGCGTTTAACGTCAATCGTTACTGGATCACCAGGAATTATTCCACCTTGCATTGCTTATTGGGCTATACACTGATTTACCGTATGCTGCATTCATAATCCACAGGACAAAGATCCACCCTGTAGCAATGTTTACATATCGGCAGACGCGTCTTTTGTCCTATACAGCTTGCTCAGAACTATTTATGTGGTTTTCTCTTTACCATGTCTTTCCATTGTGTTACTGTAGACTTTTCCAAGTAAAACATCAGTGTCTTAATAATATTGACAAGACCAGGTTCTAAGGTTATTTGTAGGTGGCAGTTGTTTTTGTAAATAGATGTGTCTTGGGAACATTTTACATTTTTGTAGTTACTACGTCAGTGAGCACTTAGAAGTCAAACTTAATAGTCAATTGACAGACGTGAGAAACTGTTACAAGTGTTGAAAACGGCGTCCCTATCAAATGCCAGTTGGTCTTTTTGTTGTAGTCACTCATCAAAACAGATCCTCACGCCATTGTAATAGACAGATGCTCTTCTTGCCCCCCAACGATCTGAGCTTACAGTAGGAACTGGGTCAGGGAGGGTTCATCCACCGATGCACAGCCAGAGTGTGGCCCATCAGAAACAATTTGGTTTTCCAAATATGCTTTTCCCTTTTTTCTAATAACTGGATGGATGTTTCAAAACACTGACTCTGTATATTTCACTGGATTTATCAGATATTTTAATCAAGTCAACACTCTCACACATGAACTCTGATAAGCCACAGCACCATTCATTGCAAAAAAAAAACAACTTGGAGATTTTTTACACTCTTGCTGGAAATTTACATTTTAATAATTTAACCGATGCTCTTATACAGAGCAGTTTGGATTGCTTAATATGTATTGCTAGTAAGCATATTTTCCCTCCATAGAGCAACAATCACCAACTTCAGTGCTAGTAGGTGAAAAAGTCAAGTTGCAAGTCTTGTTGCCATTTTTTGGGGTTTGACCCAGTGTTGTTTTGGTGTGCATTACCCCGGACTGCAACTGGTTTTGCACTGGGCGATGGCGTTGGTGGGCAAGCTTTCCACTTCTGGTGCCGTTCTGAGGCCACAGTGGCGCTGTGATGGATTTACAGGCTCTTGTATGACGTTTTAAGACAGCAGGTATTGTGCTTTTCTCATGTGGTTTTGTTGTGATCCAAGATTTGTTTAGGTCAATTAATACAAGTAAAAACAAAATATAAAGCTGCTTCATTGATGCCAAGATGCTCAATAGCAATAGTGGGAATGACCGAAAGTGGTTTAAATGATAGCTGTGACATCCTTGAATAATTTATTGGGACAGAGGCCAGCGATATGGAATGTGCTGTCTGGGGATGTGTGCAGTAAATACAAAGCTGGTAAGTGGTTAATAATGTTTTTATAATAAACAAGCTCACTTTCAGCACTTCAGTAGAAATGTTTGAACTTGCCAAGCTAGCTCTGTATTTAACATGTTTATTCACCTAGCTAGCATTAACAATAACTTGTAAGGTCAGAAGATCTAAGTAACTAGCATGAAAACGCTTAATTTGGCTTCTTTTGTACACATCTCAAATTTTAACTTAATTGTGAAGTGCCAGCTAAACATGTATAACCTGGATTTTAATTAAGAACTGTGTGAGCGGAGCTGAGCTGAGCTCACGTATGACTAAAAAAACAAGCCAATGTCTACTAGCTAGTTACCAAGCTTATGCATCTTATGGTAGCTTATGGTAATGTTAACTAGTTACCCTAATAAGATGTGAAAAAACACATACCTAATACTTAGATTTGTTTGAACTGTTACCCAGCTGTAAGTTCCTCTGGATAAGATTGTGTGCTAAATCACTAAACTGTAGCTTAGACTTCAAATTGGATGAACAATCATTGTTCTTGAAGCAATGGATAAGTGATTCTAGCTAAGTTCTAATGGGCATCAAAGCATGTCTTCAGCGTTCTATGACTTGTGATTTAACTCGCTTTAATATTGTATTCTGTTACCTTCCTACTCCATCCCATGAAGGCAGCTGTGATGTCGAACAGCCTGTTCCGCCACCACCTCAAGTACCTCTGCACACTAAATGCCCCACTGGCTGTCTGGCACATCCTACCTTATTCCCTCTCCTGCCAATCTACCCTGTTCCCCTGCCAGCCCATCCAGACGTCTTCCTTACCAGTTTACTACCAGCCAAAAACCGTCAGAGTTTGCACCTGTACTTTGTTGCAGGCCAATGTTGGTTTCATTTTGTGGACACATGGAGCTACCACAAGCCACAGTGCTTCATAGCATCCACAGCAGAAGTGCTAATGTGGATTCTAATCATAAAAGTAAATATATTCTTGCAAAAGGAAGCAGGAATCTGGCAGAGCAAGTTAATTAAAGCTTTGACGGTGGTTCAGTGCAATCACTAGGAACTACAGGAAAGAACGGCGGAGGCCCTGTTGACTTCCACACAACGATATGTGGAACAACACATTTTCTATATATGAAGGAGAATGGATGCCAGAGAGTTAGGTCTGCAGAGATGGCGTTGAAATCTGCTGAGACTTGGCAGAAAATTTCAGATTGTAATTTTGGAACAAGTGAATCCTCAGTATCCTGGCACAATTTGTGGACACCCTTGCCTTGTGTTCACCCCCCGATTCCTATCTTCTGAGCCTGGGCACCTACCAAAACTAGGTAGAGTAGGCTACTGTACCATTGTCACCTCATATCCACTTTCCCTACAGCACTTGGCCCTGCTGCCAAATCCTCTTTTACCATGACACTTCTCATAGTAGTTTGTTCTTTTTACTTTTTTCTACTTCTGTACAATGTTTACATTTATGTGGCATGGTTTCATTTGCACTTTGGATTTCATGCACATTTTAGTTGCTTTGTTAAGTTTCTTCCTTCATTATTTCTTTTAATTTCCTCTGTTTAAAGTTAATGTTTTAAGCATACCATCCTTTAAGATAAAAAATAAACTTTAAAGTAATCTGTCATGTTTTCTGATAAGTTTTTTTGTTGCTAATAATATAAACCTGTATCTTATAATTTGGGTGTTTTTTGCATAATTTCACCTTCCTGGATTCATGTCTTTTTTTTTTAACCAAAAATGTAGAGCATTACTCATGAATATAGTAAGCCTGTCACCCCACAACCCAGAAACTGTTGTGATAATCCTGGGAACTATTGTTAGCATACCCGGAAGATAGTAGCCCCTTTTCTTTCTCGTGTAGAAAAGGAACCAGACAAGCCTAGTTCGGCTGGCCCGCAATTAGAAGGAATAATTGTTGTTGACCTCGCTGGATTCAAACCGGGGTCTCCTATGTGAGAGGCTGTGTCTTTAACCACTACACCACTAAGCTATACATGTGCAGAGTGTTGTGCATTGTTAAACCAATTAGTCAAAACTCCACAAAACTAGTTCCCTACATTAGCTAACGTACAAACCAACAACAGGTATAACGGTTGATACACTATATTCAACGCATTAAGTTACAAAGAGATTACTGTAGGGACCGATTGGGACATACTACCTCGTTATAAAATTGCGCCTCGACATTAGATCATTTTGTCACGTATTAACATCACGCCAAGTATGAATATTTAGCTAGACACCATTAAGCATTTTGAACTTTATTATTGCTTTTGCCACTGGCCGTTTTAACAGCTTATTAGCCAGTAATAGGTTGGTTCAGTAATAGACTGAAGATGAACTTTAAACTGCCAAAGCTATTTCATTTCAAGGCACAACAATGTTTGTTTTTCTTTCATTCGTAAATGACATTGATAAAATAACTATCCATGTTGGTGACGGTAACTGACCTTTCTGTCTAGTGAAAAGACGAGAGAATCGTGGAATCCCCTCCGATTTTACTGCGCAAGGGGTTGTGGTCTATATTACCTTAAAAAGCATGCACGGATGCGTACTTCGAAAATCCACCAGAAATAGTCGCAATATAACTGTAAACAGTTTTATTTCAGGCTTACTATAACGTAGCTACTGAAGCTTATAGACAGCGAACGTTTTTGTCTATCCTGAACAAATCCTAATGCCTACTTTGTTGTGTCAGAGGCGAGGATCAAACACCGGTCACTCACATGGAAGACCATGTCTCTAACCACTATGCTGTTTAACAATGGATAGTCAGTCAGGCACTCAGTAAGAGACATTCGCTCTTCTTGGCTGGCAAAAAATACATTGAAATATAAAGGAGACTCGGTGTGCTCAGGGCTGTAACTATAAAACAAGTGTCTCTGGTTGCCTGTGAGCAGGGAGGTTTAGTTGAGCAGCACATACATTCTAGCTAAGTATTGGAAGTAAAACAATCTTGTATGTGTGTTGAGTAGTGCATAAACATAATGTTTGCAGTAGCACCTTCACAACTGGTGGACAAGGACAGGGACAACCAGGTGGAATCAGTACCCCATTGCAATACAACCAGGGGACTTTAAACAGAGGACAGCTAGTAGTCATCAATCCAGGTAGTCTTGAGGTTCAGCTTGAAACCCATAAAATTACAGAGAACATTTCTTGGGTCCAAAAGGATACCTCAGCATATAATCCAGACTGTCCCTAGTTCCTCATCACATAAACTAATGCAACATAAACAATTGGGACTGACACAGGACAACCTGACCATTGTCCCCTCGCATAGAACTACTGCATCATAAAACTAGGAACCAAAGACACTGTGGCCTCAACGATAAGCAAGGACAAGGCCAACCAGACAGGAAATAACTCAACCCACTAACACATGCTAAGATCAAAATACCTATCTGAGGCCTTCAGTAGAAAGGTTATTGATCCCCATGACTCTGGGAGGGGTTACCAAGCCATTTCCAAGCAATTTGAAGTACTTTGTTACCATTGTCCAAAAGATCATCTTCAAATGGTGAAAATGCCAGACCACTGGCAATCTACATAGGACAGGTTCTCCCAGCAAATTCAGGCCAAGAACTGACCAAACGAGGCTCATAGAAGTCTCTAAGAACGCCAGGGTAACATCAAGGGATTTGCAGACAGGCCACAATGCCAGATGTTTGGCCATAATGCCAGATGTTTGCCATAAACAAAACATTGCCTTCATACAGAAGAACCTGGACGTTAGGTGACGTTAGGGTTTGGGGCTGCTTTGCTGTTTGCCATAATTAAGTCATGAATTCCATATTGTACCAGATAATTCTTGAGGAGAATGTGAGAACATTTTTAAGAAAACTGAACTAAACTTGAATCTTGGACAATGATTCAAAACACACACGCAAAGCAGCCACAGAATGGCTCAAAAAGAAATGGTCCTGAAAGGCCTTCTGCAAACAGAGAATATTGATGCACTGCCATAGTATTTTTTTATGTAATTATCGCAATCCATGTGCCACAAGCCGCATCACTGAAGTAATTGTGCTGCAAGGAGGGTTTGATAGTATTGACGAGATCCAAGTGCAGATGTTTACCGTGATCTTAATGCCATGTTGCATGGGAATGAATTGCTGTGAAAGTATTTAACGCCTCTATTGAAATGAAAGGAACTCCCCTGCACATGACTTGATGCAATCTGCTTCCACAAAGCAAGAGGGATAGCGGTGTAATACTGTAGCAGCCTACTCTTGGAGCTTTCTGGCCAGTTAACAAGTGGAAGATGATGGCCTCAGGGATACAATTAAGATTGCATCAGACAACTCAACGTTGCAACCCGTCACCAAAGAGAGCCCTCAACTTTCTGAGGACACGTGCGGTAAGGAAATAGAAGGTCTAAGAGTATAGGTGTGAAAAAATACACCGGCTGTTGCCTCACTGGAGACTGTTGGACATTGGTAAGTAACCACAACGTCCCCCGGGAACAGCACACTACATCACTGAAAATGACATCACTGACAATTCACAGTCTCTGACCACCATAACACAGAAAAATCTTTGCTCAGCGGATGTAGGTCTACCTTAACGTTGGAAGCATGAAATGCATTATATTTCGTAACGTTTGTTCTGAACAAATAAATCAACATTCACTACAGAAGATGTGGTTCATTTTAAAAGTTTGACCACACTAGTAAAACCTCATGTAACATAACATAAATTACGTAAGCAAACTGTTTTACATCTAGACATTTTATTAAACTTGCCAATGGGCAACTGAGCGTGTGTTTGAATGGAAACCTGTCATTTGTCTTTTGGCTTTTCTCACCCAGGGATATACTAACTTCCTAATGTTTTTGACTATTGTTTAATATATTTGGTCACAACTTTTTGAACATAATTTTAGGTCTTTCACTCCCAACAATCATGTTTATCAAAGTGAAGTGATTTTCATTGGTTGTGCTGGTTATCGTCATGTGACTTAAAAGTGAAAGGCAAGCACATTAATCCAGGTTTTCTAATCACATTTAGAATTGATGGGAACGCATGGGTAACACTGTCACAGTTGTATAGTATTGGTAAAACATTGCCAAAATTAGAATGAGTAGTAGTAGTAGCTGAGTAGTAGTAGCTGTTTAGCCTTTGCGTGAGCACCTAGAGAATCCCCATCAGGCCTGATGTTAATTAGGGGTCAGCCAAACTGATCAGGGGAGTACGGACATCACATGGGAACATATGTATTTTGGTTCACTTCTCTCTTCTAATTATCTTACTTTTCCGTAAGCCTGTCAAAAGTTCAACACGTCACTTTGTGTCTGTGAAAATCAACTAAGGTTTTCCAGAGAAGATATACATTAACATACAGCTCGCATTGATATATATATTTTACGTAATTAATTTATCAGAGTTACAGTAGTGAATGCATACGTTTTCGTTCTATCTCATGCTATTATTATTTAAAATACAAGTTACTGTAGAAATACAAAAAGTAAACCTGGTCAGTGGCTGAGGACTTCAGCATGATGTTTCTGTGAAGTCAAAGGGTGGAGAAACAGGCACGTACCTCCAGGCCAATTAGTATGGCGGATTGAGCAGGATGCCCACAGACATTTATCTTCTATCAGATACTTTCCAAGTCATATTGAAGAGGACTTCAGATGCTAAATTATTTTGTTGTGTAAAGATATCAATAGCTTGAGACACCACCTTCTGAGGTAGCGTGTGCTGAAAAACAGCACATAGCCGTTGTACAGTATATTGGCTATATACCACACACTCTTGCCTTATTACTTAGAGGTCCAGTTTGTAGAATCCTGCTTCTAATGTTTACAAGACTGAATTTTAGACAGTGAAACATTTGGGACCCCCACCCCTTCCCTTACCAAACAAGTCCAGGGTGGTTTAGGGTGGGGTGATAGCACAGTGAAGCAAGTAATGAGGAGACAATTCAATGCAAACTGATAGATGGACTGGCGAGGAAGTTAGAATGCTCTCAGATTCATTCATGTCATGTAATATGCTTTTTATTCAGGAGTGGCTTTCATCTAGGCACTTTAACATGAAGGCCTGATTAATGGAGAGCTGCAGAGATGGTCTTTCTGGCTGGTTTTCTCATCTCTGCAGAGAGACCATCTCTTCAGCTCTCCATTAATCTTAAGTTCTGATAGAGTGGCCATTGCTTCTTGCTGGCCAGCTCTAGGAAAAGTTGATTGTACCAAACGTCTTCCATTTCACAGTGATGGAGCCAACAGTGCTCCTGGGAACATTCAATGTTTTAGAAATTTGTAATTACCTTCCCCAGATCAATGCCTTGACACATGTTCTGACATGCACTGTGAAGTGTGAGACTTTATATAGACAGGTGTGTGCCTTTTTAAAATCATGTCCGATCAATTGAATCGATTGGTGGACTCAAGTCAAGTTCTAGACGCATCCCAAGGATGTTTAAATGACCAAGGATGCATGTGAGCTCACTTTGGAGTGTCATGGCAATGTGTCTGACTACTTTTCAATAAATTAGCACCCATTTTACAAAAAAATTGTTTATGCTTTGCTATTGTGTGTAAATGGATGGCAAAAGTAGACAATAAATTAAAAATGAAGTCTATAACACCACAAAATATGGAGAAGGTGAAGTGGTCTAAATACTGTCCGAAGGCACTGTAGATGTAGTCTACGAAAATACATCTGGACAGTGGATAAGTTGTTGGGTACTCATATCCCTTGATTCTAGCCCAGAACCTCCTCTCTGCTCATCTGTTGCAGTGGCGAACCGTGACTATTGGAGCTAGGCCCTCAGTTGCGAAAAAAGGTCTGACGTCATACATATAGATGGAGAACTCTGATGCCTGTGTATACAGAGCATGATTTGAGACCTTTCTTTTGCAGACCTATGTAGGACAAGCAATTCTTTGATGACAGAGCCAACCGGTCCTAAGCCACACCTCGGCTGTGGCTCTCAAAAGCAGCACATGTACACAATGATTGCAAATATCGATAGCAGAACCACGGTAGAAGACAATACCATTGTTTCAAAGGAACATTTGCCAAAACAGTTACTCAAATTGTGGCGGAATAAATTCAACCACACAACTATTCATGTTGTTTCAAGACCACGGACAGTAAATACTGTCAGAGTGAAAAAAGTTGCTCTTTATTCGACGTTCTATCTCCGGCATGCAGCAATAAAAAAAATGCACCACAACACAAAATGTCATGTGCCCAGTGCTTCCAACTGCAACGTCATTACCTTTGTTTTTACCACATAACCAGTGATCAAAAGTTTAAAACATTCAAAATGATATGACTGATAGCAACAAAAAGCCACCTCTAGATGGAAACAAAATGTCCACTCACCATTACTATTATTATTTAGAAAAAAGTCCATTCTTTCTTTATTAAATGAGTAATGGCATGTTCATGTAGCTTGTCTTTTGATTTTAAATCTGAAAGATGTTCTTTTTTGATTGAGATCAAAGCCAGACTGACAGTCGGGCCGTCGCCATTGTTACATACACTCACTGCAAAAAGCTAGCCAGCTAGCTAGGCCCAAGCGTGAGAAAACAAGGTGAGGCTCGCTATTGACTCTGAATTAGTGACGTATACTTGAGGCATCATACAATACACTTCGAAAGTGAGATTCCGGAAGTAAAATACCCATTGTTTTGAGCCATAGAGATATTAAATATTAAGGATTCCTATATTACTCTGCTATGTAGACGTATGGTTCTTTGTCAAGATGGTGAAACAATTTGTATGTCCATGTAGTGGCAATCGGTTGTAATTGTTTCAGCCTCTGTGTTGAGAAAGTCGTGTTTTACCTTCAGTTTCGTTTTTCTAAGAGCCCAAAAAAACTACACTAACCACAAGCCTTAGCAGCACTGCCATAGCTATTAATTATCTTCAGAGCTAACCAAAGTGGTAGCTAATTCAACTAATTTTGTCCGGTGGTTTTGAGGATGGCCAATGCTCACTCTCCTTCAGCGGGCTCAAACAAAATGCACACGTGCCAAATACTGCGAAGTAGATCTGCTGCTTGAATGACAGGCAGAGGACCCAAAACATTTGTGTTTTTAAATAAACAATATCATATTATTTTTTGAGAGCTTTAATGCATGATCGGAATTACAGATGAACAGATCAGGGGCTATATTGTTATTTTTTTGGTAAAAATAATTTGAGATCCGGGGCTATACATAAAAGACCCGGGGCTATAGCCCCAGATGACCAGACCTAATGACGTCCCTGGCTTAGCCAATGAGCATTGAGCCCAGCTAAATTATTTTTACCAAGAGCCTACCAAAGAAAAATTCAGATATTTTTTTCTCTTGGATAGTAACCTTTCTTTTTCCAACACAAACTGAAGAAATTCAGTAGGAAGATCATTACAATTATGACAAAAAACAAAATTCCAAGTTATAATAGATAAACATATACAGTGAGGGAAAAAGTATTTGATGCCCTGCTGATTTTATACGTTTGCCCACTGACAAAGAAATGATCAGTCTATAATTTTATTGGTAGGTTTATTTGAGCAGTGAGAGACAGAATAACAGCAAAAAGATCCAGAAAAACGCATGTCAAAAATGTTATAAATTGATTTGCATTTTAATGAGTGAAATAAGTATTCGACCCCTCTGCAAAACATGGTAAAAACCTAGTACTTGGTGGCAAAACCCTTGTTGGCAATCACAGAGGTCAGACGTTTCTTGTAGTTGGCCACCAGGTTTGCACATATCTCATGAGGGATTTTGTCCCACTCCTCTTTGCAGATCTTCTCCAAGTCATCAAGGTTTTGAGGCTGACGTTTGGCAGCTCGAACCTTCAGCTCCCTCCACAGATTTTCTATGGGATTAAGGTCTGGAAACTGGCTAAGCCACTCCAGGACCTTAATGTGCTCCTTCTTGAGCCACTCCTTTGTTGCCTTGGCCGTGTGTTTTGGGTCATTGTCATGCTGGAATACCCATCCACGACCCATTTTCAATTCCCTGGCTGAGGGAAGGAGGTTCTCACCCAAGATTTGACAGTACATGGCGTACCGTCAAATCTTGGGTGAGATCAGTCCTTCACGGCGTATTGTGTTACCAATTGTTTTCTTGGTGACTATGGTCCCAGCTGCCTTGAGATCATTGACAAGATCCTCCCGTGTAGTTCTGGGCTGATTCCTCACCGTTCTCATGATCATTGCAACTCCACGAGGTGAGATCTTGCATGGAGCCCCAGACCGAGGGAGATTGACAGTTCTTTTGTGTTCCTTCCATTTGCGAATAATCGCACCAACTGTTGTCACCTTCTCACCAAGCTGTTTGGCGATGGACTTCTAGCCCATTCCAGCCTTGTGTAGGTCTACAATCTTGTCCCTGACATCCTTGGACAGCTCTTTGGTCTTGGCCATGGTGGAGAGTTTGGAATCTGATTGATTGATTGCTTCTGTGGACAGGTGTCTTTTATACAGGTAATGAGCTGAGATTAGGAGCACTCCCTTTAAGAGTGTGCTCCTAATCTCAGCTCGTTACCTGTATGAAAGACACCTGGGAGCCCGAAATCTTTCTGATTGAGAGGGGTTGAATACTTATTTCACTCATTAAAATGCAAATCAATTTATAACATTTTTGACATGCGTTTTTCTGGATTTTTTTTTGTTATTCTGTCTCTCACTGTTCAAATAAACCTACCATTAAAATTATAGACTGATAATTTCTTTGTCAGTGGGCAAACATACAAAATCAGCAGGGGATCAAATAATTTTTTCCCTCACTGTATACAGATTTGTATCTATCCTTAGGCCCTCTCTTAGGGTGTAGAGGGCCCTGACTTTTCCCCACTGATCTGTCGGTATATTAAGTGTAATTTAAACATCATGCAAATTATTTTAGAAAATATAGCACCTTTTTTCTCCCCTTTACTCTGTATATCATAGTCTAAAAGGCCCTAACTCACAGTTACAGTTTTCTGTATACTCTGCCCACATAACTTTTCATTACAAGATTTAGTGAAACACTGCCATTCCATAAATGCATTCCAACAAACATGTGGCACAAAATCACCCTGAAAACATTGAAACATTTACATGAGCTAGTCTATAAGAGTGAATAGAACAATTTCATGTTAGACGTAGGCCATAAGGTGATAGTTGTGACATTTTAGTACAGAGAAAACAGCCTGCTAGTTTATGGCGATGTGGATAAATTACAGCATGTGTTTGAGTGTGTCTGTGTTGCAGTTGTGAAGTGAACGAATGACTTTTCTTTCTATTCTTCTGTCTTTTTACATGGAGGGCTGATTGTCTCTCACAGCAATAGGTCATGTTCGTTGCAGTGATTTACACAGTGATTTCTGCTCTATTTCTAAATGGCAAAGCCAGCAAGCAGCGCCAAGTCCTCCCACTGATGTGAACACTTTCTGTTCTGAGAGTAGGAGGAGACATTATTGGGCAAAACAGCCTGTGTGCTTCAAGGAGCAATTGAGGAAATTGTTTTAACAAAGCCATGACATCTAAAATTAGATATTTTAAGTGTCATCTGTAAATCGGTGTTACATTTCCTTGTCTTTGTATTCCAAAGCATTCCTGTTGCTTGCTTTTTGCTTTTTGGGTTGTAAGATGTTTGGGGAATTGTCTTTTTCTGGCATAGCCAAGGAGTGTTTCAGTAGAGTGAGCAAAAGTTATTGGGTAAATGTTGCATTTTTATATTTTGTAATTAAACAGATACTTTGACTGCTGACACCTTTCTAAACCTAGCCATTGAAGAATTTAATTTTTTTTTACGTTTGGAGGAAGCTGGTAATATACTTTCCAACAGCCAATGCACTTTCTTGCTGACCTGTACAAATATAGGATGCCACCCTGCCATCAAAGATAATAGGACCTCTGGATTGGGTTTTCTTCCAGAGCCTCTATTTTGCTCCATTTATCCTTCCCTCAATCCTGACCAGACTTCCAGTTCTTGCACTAACATGTATTCCCATTGCATGATGCTCACAATACCGTGCTTTACTGTAGAGATGGTATTAGCCAGGTGATGAACAGTACCTTGCTTTTCGCCAGATGTAGCGCTTGGCTTTCAAAGTGTCACCTTAGTGTGACAATACATTACTTGTGAAAACCCTGGGGAGTAGCACCCCAGGGTTTTCCACTGTTAACAGAGTTAGACAGGTGCTGCGCTCATTTAAGTAAGAATGCAACAACATATTAAAAAAATTAGTGCGTGAAGTAAAGTGAAAGTTTAGTAAATTATTTTATGACCTATGTTTTGTGACAATGAAATGAACATCACCTCATCGAATTCAATGAAATATCCAGTGAAAAAACATCTTAGTGAGCTGCTCACATTTGCAAATTAGAACTGTCCAGAAATGTATATGTGTGCATACAGTCCTGCTTGAAATTATGAACCCCTTGTCAGTTTAACTTTACAGCTTTTTGGTCATAATCAAAACCGCTATGTTTGGCAAAAACCCAACACTGCCTACCACCAAAAGAACCTTCCTAACAGCCAAGCATTGTGGTGGGAATGTCAAGATCTGGGGCTGCTTTTCCTTTTTTGGACCATGTTGACTGCGCATCTTCAATTTAACCAAGAATTCTGAGGTACACCAGGAGATTCTTGAACAGAACGTCAGGCCATCAGTCAAGGAGCTAAAGCTAGGCCGAATATGGGTTATTAGTACTGTGTTTTTACCAGAGGAGTTGTAATGTCTTCATTGACTACATTTTTTATTTTTTACACCTAACTTTAATTTTCCTCTGTGCTTTCTTACATTTACTGCAAAATTTACAAACTAGCATATGGAATTAATATACTAGCATATAGAACTAATATAAGAAAGGAAGACAGCATTAACCCACAATAACAACATTTTCAACAAGCATGTGTGGAGAGGTTTCTTGAAATGTGGCATCCAATTGAAATCTTAGCACTACAAGCCTGCACAATTCAAACTGTTTTTGATGTACAACATTTTCCAGACATCCAAGGAGGCATTATGAGATTTGGATGTATGGCTTTATGAAACTATTTCAATCAAACAGAGTTTCTGTGGATAAATTTAGGTTATTCCCTCCATATAAAACAACAAAGCAGACCTTTGTCAAATCTGACCTTTTCTAACAAAAACTTAGTCCACTTGAATTTTCTGAAAATGCATTATTATCCGAATTTCTTTTTCTATTTTTGGGCCATATCACTTCAGCTTTAGTTTAGCTAAATGTGGGTTTTTGTTTGTGTCTTGCCCACCAGTCTGTCATGGCATGCTTTCGTGTTGTACAACTGAAATTCCAATGAGAACTAGTGAGTTAGCGTGAGACAAGGTTCCAGTTAGAAATGGCCGTTAAACAGAGCCATTAGTGCCATTGACCCTGCTAATGTCATTCACTCACAGACGCTCACAGAACACACAAACACTTCTCAGATTCAAGTTCAAGGTTATAGCATCCATGTAAGAATGTGTCCTACTTCCTTTTGGTAATAGGCTCTTGGGTAAATTATTACACTCTAGTGGGCGTTCCAAGTGCAATTTTTGTCTGACTCGATTTGACCTTCATCTTTCTTTGGGCTGAAGAGTAATGCTCAGGCGACTTTTTTTGGGCTGGCCATATTAATTCAAAGACCCAATATTTGGGCAAATATTTCTCCACAACCAATCCAACCATAATTGAATGGTTCCAAGAGCGTGTGTGTTACCCACTATTAACATGTTTTTTTTTCTAGGGTAGTACATATACTTAACCAAATAACAGTAAGGTAAATGAATGATGAATATAATAGTTTTCTTATTCAATACGTCCACACCAACGAGCTGCAACGCAGGTTAGGAGAGGTGGCCTGCAATATAATTGGTCTGAACCAGAAAACCGACCCACTAAGGGTGTAACGGTACGCAGAAGTCACGGTTCGGTACGTACCGAAACATTTAAGTCACGTTGAGTACGATTTGGTAAAGTGGAAAAAAACATGCAAAACATAACATATTTTAATTTATTCCGAAGTTGTAAACTTTGTCCATTGCCACTGTATTTAAAGCATGCAGTAGGTTGGATTTTTTCAGTAAAAAAAACAATTACAGCTTTTTGCAATTACTCACCGGTCAGAAAGCAGTTCCGCACCAATGCCCGATAGAGAATGACGTTCCGAATAATAATATGAAAAATAGAATTACCTGTTCCAAAAAGCGCTAACTCAGAGTTTGACATTATTCTTAGTCTTGCTAACGTTAGCTTTGGGTTCCTGGTTGCTAGCTAATAGTTTTGCATGTTTTGCCTGTTTTTTTCCACTGTTCCGAAATCGTACTGAACGTGACTTAAAAGTTTCGCTACGTACCGAACCGTACCGTTACACCCCTACAACCCACAGGTTGCAGGAATGTTTATATTCCACCTGCCAACTAATTTGTGTTGGTGTGTGTGTCACCATAGGTATCTGACAAGATGCAGGACTACATAGAATATGGCGGTTTTACAATCTCAGTAAGGTTCTAACACATTAAGGCATTGTCCTCCAGAGGAGCAAAGGCGTACATGGTGATGGTGTGTTTGTTTAGGGATGGGCTGAGGCTGTTTGGTTGTTATTGTAGAGGCTGTTTTGCTGGGCTCTTAGCTGTTATAAAGGGGACAGGATTTCCTCTCGATTGATGGCGGGTGAACTGTTTGTCTTGCTGTGGGATACCAGAAGTGACCCACCCTGCCCTGTTCCTGCTGGAAATACCTGTCTTTCTGCAGTTCCAAAGTTGAACTAGTAACATGTACTTTACTGCCTTTTCCACCATCCAAAAACTTTTTAAACATGTTTTTCACAATGTCTTTGTTGTTATTGAAGTGAATCTATTGCTGATAGCCAACCTGTTAAAAATAAAGGTGAAGGTTGTATCAAAACCATCTCTCTTCTTAACTGAGACCTTTTTTTTACCACCTTACACAATTTCATGTGTAATATGATAGAATTTTGTTTGGATCGAAATCCCCATGAAGACAAACGCATTGATTTAGTGTCTCGGTTGTTGAGCATATGGATCTGCTCAGTGGTCATATCTAAATGTGTGCACAAGTCCACTCCTGTGTGTGTGGGTGCCTGGTTGTGTGTGTGTTAGAGCCTGTGTGTTGCATGTGTATTTCACTGTATAAGTGCGTGTGTGTCTTGATGAACTAGTCTACCTCTGGCAGGATTCATCACGTCTCTAAATCCAATGTGTGCATCTGATCAGTGATTGATGGCTACAATAGACTCCACCAAAGGCTAGATATTATATCCTCTGTTCCAGACGAACAGATGTGCATACTTACTTTCTGACTGATTTCAAGATCAGGGAAGAACCTCAGCTCTCAAGAAGTGTCATCCATTTGAAGTGTGAGAGCGGTGGTAGCTAAGACAGTGAGAGAAGACAGGAGGATGTGTCCGTGTAATCAAAGTGAGATACTGTATTAGTCTGATGGGAAAAGTGAAAAAAGACAGTGTAGCACCGGCACAAATTGCTGTCACGAAAAGCCATTTTTCTCATTCCCTGAACTTACCTGACATATTCAGTAAGTTGTACGGAATGCTCATGTGACAACCTTTCATTAAAGTACCTGATTTCCTGCTTATTACTTAGAGATTTGGGGGGCAAATAATGGGAAGTTGAGAATTTTGCAACCCTAGTCAAGACAAACATCTAGATGCTGTGTGTGTGTGTATGTTGGTGTGGATGTGTAAATAATTATTTACATTGTTGTGTGTCCACTTGTGTCTGAGAACTATTAAAATGAGTGTTTGTGATAGAGCCTCCTCATGTAATGGGGCCCTGTATGCTGCAAAGGAGCGCTTAGCAGGCGTTGTCACTAAAGTGACCAAAAGTAGGTCGATCTGTAGGGAAACAATGTAATTAAATCCCTTAGTCCATTTGTTTTTAATGCAGCAAAGTCTGTAGCTTGTGAAAGGGGTGTGTAGAAGGGCCTGTGCTCTCTCACTCACTCTTCAATTAGTCAATTTAATGTACTTTATAAAACCCTTTTTACATCAGCAGTTGTCAAAAAGTGCTTTTACAGAAACCCAGCCTGAAACCCCAAAGAGCTAGCAGCAACTGTGTTGATGCAGTGGCTAGGAAAAACTCCCTAATAGGTTGTAATTTAGGAAGAAACCTAGAGAGGAACCAGACTCTGAGGTGTGGTCAGTCCTCTTCTAGCTGTGCTGGGTGAATATTCTAATATTACAAAATATAATAATTAATAAATGCATGTGGGCTATGTCCCGAATACATGAACAGAATTCCAGTCAGCTGCATAACCAGGTGTACAAGCACTGGGACAATCTGGTGGGCTGTGGGCAGTGGCAGTCTGAATCATCAGGCAGCAAATTGATCTGCAACAGAACCAGCTTTTCCATCCATCCATCTCTCCCTTATGTCAAAAGTCTTTGTTAATTCCAATTTTTCCTTTCTTACCCTGCTTATGCGCTGTCTCTTTTTTTCTCTGGGATTTGAAACTATAAACATTTAATAATAATTCTTCATTACATTTGTGAAGTGCTGTTCTCTCCTAAATAATTCAAATAAATAAAACAATAATAATCAATACAATCCACAACATGGAATGCTGCAAGCCCCCCCAAAATAATTGAGTTTTTATATGTGCCCTAAACAAGGCCAGAACCTCTGCAGCCCTGACATTGACTATAGGGACGCTTCACAGCCGAGGAGCCAAACAAATGAAAACCCTTTCATCCATAGTTTGTAGTCTGCTGTGAGGCTGCCGAAGTGAGATGGACCTGGAGGAGCGAGAGTTGTGTGTGGGGCGGTTGACTGAGTTCAGGCAGATACTTAGGTCCAGAGATGTATATGTGAACGAAGACATTAAAGTCAGTCTCTGAGCTGAGCCAACGGAGGTTGGACAGCAGTTGAGTGATGTGCTCACCGGGAGAGGTGCTGGTGAGAAGTCATGCAGCACAGTTTCCGGCGGGATTAGATAATGGCTTGAATGAGTTGTTCAGCTGCAGTTTGTGACAGCAGATTGTAACTTTTAGATGAAAAACGAAGACCATCATAACATTTGATGTGGACCTCAAATGAGAGATGACTGTCAGATATCATACCCATATTGCAAAACCCAGTGGAGAGGAGGAACATCATACTGTCAATATTGAGGCGGTATCTGCTGCTGATGTTATTGCAAGTGCAAGTACCCATAAGGACAACCACTGTATTTTTGCGGTTCATCTGCAGGATATTCAGCTCCATCTACTCTTCATCCACTCTTAATATCACGCAGGCAACTGATCGGAGGTGTAGTGTCATTGGAAGTGTCTGTGTCTAAACATGTCAATATGTTTCCCAGGGAAATTAGTTGCATTCTGAGACCCTTTGGCTGGATGAGTTACATCTAAGTCTTGCCAAAGATTTCCAGATTTAAGTCACCATTCTAAACTGGCCCCTCAACATTTAATGTATTCTTGGTAAGCATATCCAATGTGGATGTGTCCTGCCAGTGATTATTGTTCTGCTGAAAGGTGAAATACTCTCCCTGTGTTTGTATAGCTAACTGAATCCGGTTTTTGTCAAGGATGTTGCCTGTGCTCATCTGCATCTTATTTCTTTTCCTATTATAAATCTCTAGTTTTTCTTGATGTCAAGCATCGCCCTTTCAAGATGGAGGCATCGTAATGTGCTGTGGTTGGCTTTGCATTTAAGGGCGAAAAATGCATTATTGTTATGTTATTCTTTTGGTTGCAGTGTTATGATTGAATGCATTGTTGCATAAAGGATGTATGTTAAAACATAGTTTTTATTATTTTCACTTTGTCGTTTAGGTCCATACATTTAGGTCCATACATCCTCACTTTGTCGTTTAACCCTGAGAAATTTCCTTCCTGTCCTGCAGCTCAGCTCAGAATGAAATACCTTTGATATTATGGGATGGTTTAATACATTATCCACTGCATTTTTATTCAGTTGACTATGCTTACAGAGATGGTCTATTTGTTTTCTTTGTTACTTACCAACCAGTTACTGCCCTTAATAAATATCTGATTTAAAATGTGTGCTTTTTTCAGTATTTGAGGTTTGGTCGACAGAGGAAGGGGTAATCATTTAAAATGTATATTTTAAAAGAAATATAACTGATTATTTCACAAAGTGAGTTTAGTTGTTTGTTAAGCCAAATTTGATTAACATTTACTTGGAAAATGTATTTAGTCATCACATTTAATTGTGATGATTAAAACTGACAACTAATGAAAATCCCAAATTCAGTATCTCCGAAAATTAGAATATTACTTAAGACCAATACAAAAAAAGGATTTTTAGAAATGTTGGCCAACTGAAAAGTATGAACATGAAAAGTATGAGCATGTACAGCACTCAATACTTAGTTGGGGC
>JACXGI010000408.1:0-48648 GCA_016801175.1 Esox masquinongy
ACCAAAGCGGTTCCTCCCATGAGTGGTGGGCCCATAGGATGGAGAGGGGGGTGCCACGTTGCTTTTTCGGGCAATGCCCGACCGGGCTCCGTGGCAAACCCGGCCACCAGGCGCTCGCCTGCGAGCCCTCCCTCTGGGCCTGGCTCCAGACGGGGGCCCCGGGCTTCCTCCGGGCAGGGTAACTCCTCCTCTTCCTCTACTGTGCATTGGTTTATCTTTGAACCATTCTTAGTCTGGCTCCGCCCCCGAGACCACTTTGCCATGGGAAACCCTACCAGGAGCACTAAGGCCCAGACAACACAGCTCTCAAGTTCACAGGAACACACAAACCTCTCCACCACGGTAAGGTGATGGCTCTCGGAGAGGGTAATGATCAGCAATGTAAGACAAAAGTTAGCTACCGCTCACGCGTGCTTCCTCGCTACTACGGGTAAACGCTGCCTTGTGTACAGTCTCTTGAGTCAGTCCGCGTGGTATTATAGCCAGCAAGTTAATAATGCAATTATTTCACCTTTTAATCAGGATGGAGGGGGTATGTAGATTATTTTGAATGTGTTGCAGTTGAGTTGTTAAGTGTATACACTTAAATCTAACAGAACATTGCACAGTTATGTCATATTTTATACTGCGGGGGGATAATTATATTCTTAACCGTGGTAAAGGTAGTTTTACGTTCGATATTTGACAGATATTCAGTAATTCAAAGCTCAATAGCTGGCAAATATTTTAAGCTACAAACCGTGGGTTAGTCTCGTTATCAAAGAAAAAAGTTGGACAACACCGCACAGGCCTCGTTTTCTCGATTCCGATCGTGGTTTTCAAACTGCGGGAGACATTTATGGCGACATTACAGTCAGTCTGCACATAACCAAAGCACGTCGCAAGGGAGCGTCAACAAAGTGCATCATCAACATTTTCAAATGTCAACAAATCTGACTACATCACCTATAAACCTCAAACCAATTTTAAACTGTTCAAAAAGAAATGGAAATGGGCTGCTCTTTATAGATTGCTAAACTTTTTTATGGATAATATAGATATTAATATTGTCTATGAACACATTAAAACAATGTGCAGTTTAGAATTTCAATAGCTCCCTTATCACATGGCGTAGATGCTTCAAAGCACTGTTTTAATCTTCAGAGGGATGGCTCACATATTGCACTGACTTTGGTTTCCCAGTTAAGCACGTACAGTTTCAAAATTTCAATAGCTTTCTCAACATGAGGCTGAGACATCATTTTGATGCTTGATTATTCCCTACATAGGGCTGCATGTTGCACACCCATTAGTTTTCGCAATATATGAATCTCAATTTTTTTTAAATACACATGACAAAAAATCGCTTGTAAATTCAATAGCTCCCTGGCCACATGACCTAGATGTTTGAAATCACTCTTATAATCTTCGGAGGAAAGGCTCACACATTGCACAGCCTTTGGTTTCCCAGTTAAGCACCTACACATTTTTAGGGAAGCATTTGAAAATTCAAAATTTCAATAGCTCTCTCAACATGAGACTGAGACATCATTTTTATGCTAGATTATTCCCTACACAGGGCTGCATGTTGCACACCCTTTAGTTTTCCCAAAATAGGATCCAGATTTTTTTTAAATACACATATATGACAAAATCGCTTGTAAATTCAATAGCTCTCTGATCACATGACCTTGATGCTTCAAAGTACTGTTATAATCCTCAGGGGGATGGCTCACACAAATTGAAATTAATGTTTCAAATACTTCACTAAAATTGTGTAGGTGCTTAACTGGGAAACCAAAGGCTGTGCAATGTATGACCCTTCCCTATGAAGATTATAACAATGATTTGAAGCATCTAGGTCATGTGATCAAGGAGCTATATATGTATTTATTTTTAAATCAGAATTCATATTTTGGGAAAACCAAAGGGTGTGCCACATGCTGCTCTATGTAGGCAATAATCTAGCATCAAAATGATGCGCCTCAGTCTCATGCTGAGAAAGATATTGAAATTGTAATGTTTCGAATGCTTCCCTAAAATTGTGTAGGTGCTTAACTGGGAAACCAAAGGCTGTGCAATGTATGACACTTCCCTATGAAGATTATAACAATGATGTGATCAAGGAGCTATTGAATTTACAAGCCATTTTGTCCTATACAGTATCTCACAGAAGTGAGTACACCCCTCACATTTTTGCAAATATTTGATTATATCTTTTCATGTGACAACACTGAAGAAATGACACTTTGCTACAATGTAAAGTAGTGAGTGTATAGCTTGCGTAACAGTGTAAATTTGCTGTCCCCTCAAAATAACTCCACACACATTAATGTCTAAACTGCTGGCAAAAAAATTGAGTACACCCCTAAGTGAAAGGTGTCAATATTTTGTGTGGCCACCATTATTTTCCAGCACTGCCTTAACCCTCTTGGGCATGGAGTTCACCAGAGCTTCACAGGTTGCCACTGGAGTCCTCTTCCACTCCACCATGACGACATCACGGAGCTGGTGGATGTTAGAGAACTTGCACTCCTCCACCTTCCGTTTGAGGATCTTTTTATTCATCAAGAACAACCAAGTTACATACTTACATGAAATACATTCGTTTTACTTTTACATTTCCAAAATAGAACCCCCCCTGGCCACCCTCCCACACACCCACCCTAATCAGAACCACTGTGCGTCTCAGTATGACACCAGTCAAACAAGCGACGGTAGTGAGTCACCTGAACACTTATACGTGATCCAGTAATAAAAAACCAACCAGTAGTACATGAAACAATAATGCAGACTTCTTTAGGCCTCAGCCATCAAACTGTCTTAGTGCTTTACATGTCATTAGGGAATCTCAGGAAGGGACTTAAGTTTTTCGAAATATGTTATTAATGGGTTCCAGATACCATAAAAAAAGGTCATTAGACCCTTTAAGTGCATACTTTATCTTTTCCAATTTCAGATACATCATAAGATCAGTCAGCCATACAGATACTTTTGGTGGGTATGGGGATTTCCAATGTAAAAGAATTTGCCGCCTGGCAATCAAATTTGAAAAGGCATACCTTTATAAAATATAATATATCTTATAAAATATATCTTTATACCTAGCAAACCCTATATGGTCGTTCCGCACTGTTCCAAAAATTGAGGTATACACATTGGGCTCACATTCTGTTCCCATAACTTCAGATAACGTTTTGTAGACCCCTGACCAAAATTGATCCAAGCGTGGGCATGACCAGAACATGTGGGTCAAGGTTGCTGGAGCGCTATGACACCTGCTACAATTTCCATCCATGCCTGGAAATATTTTTGCCGATTTAGCTTTAGAAAAATGTGTCCTAAGCTTAGACGAGCACAGGATGTAGTCCCATTGACCATACGCACAGCTTCCTCCCATATACTATCTGGTATTTTCTTTCCTAGTTCAACATCCCACTTTGCTCTAATCTTATCCAGAATATCGTCACCATGGGAAGTGATGTTATAAATTCTGGAAATAAGTCCCTTTATATTAGAAGACACTTCCGGGATATCCTCCAAAACAGATGGATCTGGTTCATTTGGAAAATCCATCGTATCACTACGAATAAAGTGGCAAATCTGTAGATATCTAAAATGATTTGAGCAGGAGAGATCAAATTTTTCAGATATGTCTTTGAAACTTGCAAATACACCATCCTTATAAAAATCCTTAAATCTGGCAAGGCCTCGTCTGTTCCATTCCAAGAAAGTTGCATCTATTCTAGCTGGACTAAATGAATGATTACGGCAAATTGGGGCTTGAATGGAAACTTTATGGAGACCCAAATGTTTTCTAAATTGTTGCCAAATACGTAAGGTATTAATGACCGTTGGATTTGAAGTGTGTGTTGAAATAGCCAGAGGGATTTTAGAAGTTACTAAAGCTGAGAGTGATGTTGAAAGACAAGGATTATTTTCAGATTCACACCAGACCATATCTGATGACTGACACCAATAAAGTATTTTCTGGCAGTTAGCCGCCCAATAGTAAAATTTTTAAATTTGGCAAACCCAAGCCTCCGTTGGAACGATGTCTTTGAAGGAATCTCTTTTGAAGTCTAGGAGCTTTACCAGCCCCAATAAATTATGTTATATACCTATCAATAGATTGAAAAAACGATTTAGGCAGATAAATTGGAAGGCACTGAAAAAGATAAAGAAATCTGGGGAGAACATTCATTTTAATACAGTTAATCCTACCAACCAATGACAAATTAATGGCATTCCATCTCTGAAAATCAGACTTTAATCTACCTACTAATGGAGTAAAGTTTTTATGGTATAGCCCAGGAAAGGTTTGAGTCAAATTAATACCTAAATACTTAAACCCATCTCTGGACATACAAAAGGGTAATTCTGAGTCCCAAAGAGACCGGGCCAGGGCATTTATAGGAAAGCACTCACTTTTAGTTAGGTTAAATTTATAACCAGAGAAAATACTAAATGCTTGCAATATATTCAAAACATGGGGAATACAATGCATAGGGTCTGATAGGTACAAAAATTATCTGCATACAAAGATACCTTATGAGTCAATCCCCCTCTATGAATTCCACATATCTCTGCCTTTGACTTAAGCACAATAGAAAAAGGTTCAATAACTAAAGCAAACAAAAGACTTATTGGACTTATTGGCGATCCCTGACGTGTTCCCCTTGTCAGGGAAAAGAATTTGGAATGATTCCTATTGGTGACTACTGACGCCTTTGGGCTGGAGTACAAAAGCTCAATCCAAGATCTAAAATTAGGGCCAAAACCAAATCTATTCAAACAAAAAACTCCACTCTACCCTATCAAACGCTTTTTCAGCGTCCAGAGAGATGACCACTTCAGCCACCGCACTGGACGCTGGTGAGTATAAGACATTTAGAAGGCGACGCACATTTGAAAAAGAGTGCCATCTCATCATAAAACCTGTTTGGTCCAGGGAGATCACCTCTGGCATGACGTTTTCCAAATGGCGTGCGAGTGCTTTTGCTAATATTTTGATATCACAATTAAGGAGGGAAATAGGGTGATATGACCCATATTCCTTTCTGTCTTTCCCTGGTTTTAACAGTAAAGTTATGGAAGCTTCAGTCAATGTCCTGGGCAAAGTACCACAAGCTTTTGAGTTGTTAAACATTTCAAGTAAAAGTGGAATTAGTTGCCCAGAAAATTTCTTTAAAAAATTCAACTGGGTACCCATCAGGGCCCGGTGCCTTTCCATTTTGCACGGTCCTAATTGCATCCTCAATTTCAGTGTGCGAGACAGGGAACTCTAATTCTGCTCTACTGACTGCACTAATTGTGGGCATATTTAAATTGCTGAAAAAATTATCCATAACTGTATTGTCTTTAGGAGCTTCAGTCGAATACAAATTTGAATAAAATGCCTGAAATGTATCATTAATTTCTACAGGATCAACTGTAAGTTCCCCATTATCTTTCATAATACACGAGATATGTTGCTCAGATGCTCTACTTTTTAACTGGTGGGCTAAAAGACGACCCGACTTTTCCCCATGCTCATACATAATGCCCTGTGATTTCAACAACATCCTTTCTGTTTTTTCTGATGCCAACAACTCATACTTAGCCTGAAGTTCTACTTTTTCTTTGTAAAGTTTCAGGCATGGGGAAGCTGAATATTGGCTATCTATCACCTGTATAGCTTTGATCAATCTTTCTTGCTCTAAGCATCTTCTTTTATTTAGCATGGATTTAAATGAGATAATATTCCTCCTAACAACAACCTTGAGTGTCTCCCAAAAAATAGTTGAAGATACACCATCACCTCTATTAAATTCAAGAAAATCATCAATGGCTGATGAAATCATTTGGCAAAATCCTTTCTCCTTCAATAAAGAAGTGTCCAATCTCCATGGAGTGTACTCTGCAGTTTTGTGTAATAAAGATAGGTCTAAAATGTATCAGGATAGCCACCCACCTAGACCTATGACTAAATCCTGAATGAAATAATTGTCCCACCCATGTTTTCCTTACTCACTTATTGGTGAAAGATTTTCTTGCAAAAAAGCAATTTCACATTTTAAAAATTTCAAATGTGCAAATATTCTCGCTCGTTTCACAGGTGCTTTCAGCCCCTTGACAATCCAGCTTATAAACCTGACAGCTTGACCCAAGTCTTGATTAAGCCTACTATTATTCATAATAAACTCAAAACTGGTGGGCTCCAAGTACTTAACAAAACTGACTCACAGTGAAAACACCTGAGGCACCTCCTCATACCCTTAAACCCCCCACACCCCATACAACAAAAACATAAACTGAAACCCATAGCGCGTGAACTGCCTATGTCTAGATCCCAAAATGGGATAAACTACAGGCTCGCTAAAGATGCCTTACCGGTGAACATCCTTTAAGAACTATGTTATCTACAAGAGTCCCAACATCTGTCAATTTACATCAGTATGAAAGTGCCATACATTTTACAAGCCAATTAAAGCGAGTGTGCTTTTATCAATTAACAGCAGAGTACCTAGTTATCATGCAGTCTAGATCGATTCCTCTGAGTTCGTATTTAGTCCATCACCTCCCTTCACTTGATGGACCGAATGCGCTTGTTGTAGAATTCCTGTGCTTCGTCCGGTGATTCAAAGGTAAACGTCTCTTCCCCCAGAATCACCCTCAGGCGGGCTTGATACACCAGGTGGAATTTCACTCCCTTTCCATACAACGCTTGTTTAACTCCATTGAAAGCCCTGCGTTTTTTCGCCAAGGTAGCACTGAGGTCGGGATAGAACCGAAAGCTAGCATCGTGGAACTTAACCTCATGGCTCCTTGCCTAACGCAGCGCTGCTTTTTGTTGAAAGCTTCGAAAACACACTACACATGCTCTAGCAGACTTCCCGTGCGCTGGTTTTGGAGCCAAGGATCTATGGGCTCTCTCCAGTTCAGGTGGCTCAACGAAAACACTCGACCCCAGACATTCCATAAGTAGCTCTTCCATGAATTTAACTGGATCTTTGCCATTCTCGCTGCCCTCCGGAATGTTCACAATTTGCAGGTTTGACCTGCGTGATCTGTTTTCGAGATCATCCACCCGATCTAACAATTCCTGATTTGCTACTTTCAACACGTTTATAGTTGCTTCAGCAGTGTTCAAGCGCTCGAAATTCTCACCAGCTATAGCCTCCGTTGATGCTAGTCTGGTTTGGAACGAGTTGATGGTGTCTCGTATAGCATCCACAGCAGTCTGAAGTGGTTTTAGTGACCCTTGAATCAACGTGGAGATATCCTCCGTCAGAACAGACCTCTGCTTAGCTAGTTCAGTCACAAGTTGAGGCATGGATACAATATCTTCCACCTTGCCACCAGCCCTGTCCTCCGCCATATCTGCAAGTTTGGTAGCAAGACTTGCCTGCTGTGTCGACAGTGTTTGCTGCGAGGATTTCGGTTTGCCACTCATTCCAGCAGTAACACAAAGCATAGTAAACGTTATCTCACAAATTTATGATCCCCCAAAAACTAAAATTGAAGACCAGGGCGATGTTAAAACAGTATAATTTCACAAGTTAACTGGGAGCTCTGTACCGCGTGTCTCACCCCCACAACACCATATCGCCTATGTATTTATTTTTAAAACAGAATTCAAATTTTGGGAAAACCAAAGGCTGTGCCACATGCTGCTCTATGTAGGGAATAAACTAGCATCAAAATGACATGTCTCAGTCTCATGCTGATAAAGCTATTGAAATTATAATATTTCAAATACTTCCCTAAAATTGTGTAGGTGTTTAAATGGGAACACAAAGGCTGTGCAATGTGTGAGCCATCCCTCTGAAGATTATAACAGTGATTTCAAACATCTAGGTCATGTGGTCAGGGAGCTATTGAATTTACAAGCGATTTTGTCATATGTGTATTTAAAAAAAAATTGGATCCCAAATGTTGGGAAAACTAAAGGGTGTGCAACATGCTGCTCTATGTAGGGAATAATGTAGCATCAAAATGATGTCTCAGTCTCATGTTGAGAAAGCTATTGAAATTTCAAATGCTTCTCTAAAATTGTGTACGTGCTTATCTGTGAAACCAAAGGCTGTGCAATATGTGAGCCATCTCTCTGAAGATTAAAACAGTGCTTTGAAGCATCTACATCTTGTGATCAGGGAGCTATTGAAATTCTAAACTGCACATTGTTTAAAGTGTTCATAGACAATATATTCATATCTATATTATCCATAAAAAAGTTAAGCAATCTATAAAGAGCAGCCCATTTCCATTTCTTCTTGAACAGTTTAACATTGGTTTGAGGTTTATAGGTGATGTAGTCAGAGTTGTTGACATTTGAAAATGTTGATGATGCACTCTGTTGACGCTCCCTTGCGATGTGCTTTGGTTATGTGCAGACTGACTGTAATGTCGCCATAAATGTCTCCCGCAGTTTGAAACCCACGAGAAAACGAGGCCTGTGCGATGTTGTCCAACTTTTTTCTTTCATAACGAGACTAACCCGGGGTTTGTATCTTAAAATGTTTGCGAGCTATTGACCTTTGAATGTCTGAATATCTGTCAAATATCGAACGCAGAACGACCTTTACCACGGTCTATTCTTACACCTTTTCACTGTTTTTCAAACAGGGTCTGTGACCATGTTATCCAGATTTAGTTTACTTTTGATTTGCCACTTTACGTTCTTGTCAATTTAGAAAAATATTGATGGAGTTCATTCAAAAGATTTTTCTATTCACTGCAGGGTACGTCAGTCGGAAAATTCCGGCTTTTCGCCGGTATCAGGTGTAGGCGTAGTTGTCCAGCAGATGAAAATATCAACGGCCAAAATGTCCGGTGGGAAATATGCCAAATGAATAAATAAATAGATTAATAGCATATTAAATAGCCTAATATTGTGTGACCTATATGATCTGTTGTCAAGAAAACCCCAAATCTCCGCTAGCTCTTACACTACAGTAAGACATTAGGCTAGTGAGTGTTTGGTTATGTGACTAAGCGTGGCGCCAGATTCAAAAGCAGCACACTCCAGCACCAGCTCCAGCAGACGACTCCGAAATGCCCAAGGCGAAGCAGACATCCCTGGGCCGGTTTGAAAAAAAAAAACAAGCAATGGGTGCCCCTACTGACCACAGAAAAGCGTCGTTATTTGAAATGTTTAATGCAATGGGACAATTTATATAGGCTATTAATAGGCCATAGGCCTAGATTTTAATGCGCATTGTCTAATTCGGAAATACGGAGTTTTAATATTAGGCCTACGTTAGTTTGTGACATCTCTCTGGAACCCAAAATATTCCCAAACAGAAGATGATTTATTTTTCGGCACCAAATCATCCCTAGTCTCTATCACATTGTCCTCTGGGTTCGTTTTCTTAATCGATCCTCTTCCTCTCCCTAACAGCAAACCCTACTCCACACTATTCTTTGACAGTACGCAGTACATGTCTTGGATGTTTCTGACTGTTAGAATTTGCTGTTCGGAATGCCTGCACTGCTAATATCCTCCCGACCCGTGATGTTGTAACTTTATTGGGTTGTGGCTATTACTTTCGTTAGTTATAGAGCCATCACGGAATTGGGATATTTTAAGAATACTCACTTTAACACACTTTCAATAAATTGAGACGAGTGAGAGGCGTGATCAGAACAATGTATAAGCCCTATTTGTATAGTTTGATTGACAGATTTGAGACATACAACTGGACATTTGAATTGTAAACATTTATTGTCTTAAAATAGCAAAAGATAGGGGAATGTGAGTTGTAAGAGCGCTTGTATGTGTTGACTGACATGATCGTGCCGTTGGCTTGCCAGACTCCAACCTTTATACTAATAATCTGAATTATTATATTTAAGTAGGCAAACGGATTCTAAAATCAACTCCTAATAGGCCTAAATTTTATACAAATATGAATATGATTATAGCGAAGTTGGCACACCAGTAAAAATAATTATTTTGATTGAGCATAAAAATAAAATAAAATGCCAAAATCGCAGCTTTCTGCGGTTTAAAAATGTTCAAATTGCGATTTCAATGTGATTTTGATTAATTGTGCGGCCCTACTCTTCAGTTGCACTTCTTATATTGCTCTTGGAATAATGGTTAAAAAAATTTTATCGTATACCCATAGCTGCCAGAATCATATGGCAATAATGACAAGCTCTGTCAAACGCTCTGACATCCAGTGAAAATTGACATAATTCGCATAGTAAGCTATTTCATTGGCTTCAAAATCCTTTATTCGGATTGGAAACATGATTTTTGTATCAAAGTATTGTGCAAAAGATCGTTGTCTATCAAAGTAATTGTGATCAGGTTAAAATTATTTCAATCAGGCAATTATGTAATAATTGCAACAGCCCTGGTCTAGCCTATCTATGCTCAGTTCGCAAAGATTGTGAATGGTTCATTCTGCTGACTAAAAAAACATTTGTTGGATCATAGAGTTTGTGTTTTATTGCTTTTTAAATGTAGACTACTATAAGGCTATTTAAAACATGTCCGGTAGCAGTTCTTTATGGCTGGAATTCTCAAATATTAACGGCCTTATTGGCAGTCAAAAAAGTCAAGCACAAAGTGGTGATAGGCCTAACCGCATTGGGCTTAACCGACTTTTGAAAGCGATTTCAAATGTTTTTTAAGTAGGTTAGTCTATACTTCCGTGACTTAGTTATGTTAGATTATGTTTAAATTGATAGCTAAATTATTTAGTTTGATGTAGAATGTAATAGCATAATTAGTGTAAAATCTCTGCTTTCCAATAGTGTAGTTGTCAATGTCATCTCAGCCTAAGACAAGCTAAGCCTAATGAAAATGTATTATGTTTGCAAGGGCAAACATATAGCTATCTAGTTGAAAAGTTGCAATGAGATTTATAACTGGATGTCTTAGCATGTACAGAAAAAGGTGAAGGCGTTTGAACATGTGCGATTTTTAAACCGCAGAAAGCTGCGATTTTGGCATTTTATTTTATTTCTACGCTCAATCAAAAATTATTTTTACCGGTGTGCCAACTTCGCTATAATCATATTCGTATTTGTATAAAATCTAGGCCTATTAGGAGTTGATTTTAGAATCCGTTTGCCTACTTAAACATAATAATTCAGATTATTAGTATAAAGGTTGGAGTCTGGCAAGCCAACAGCACGATCGTGTCAGTCAACACATACAAGCGCTCTTACAACACACATCCCCCTATCTTTTGCTATTTTAAGACAATAAAGGTTTACAATTCAAATGTCCATTTGTATGTCTCAAATCTGTCAATCAAACTATACAAATAGGGCCTATACATTGTTCTGATCACGCCTCTCACTCGTCCCAATTTATTAAAAGTGAGTTAAAGTGAGTATTCTTAAAATATCCCAATCCCGTGATGGCTCTATAACTAACGAAAGTAATAGCCACAACCCAATAAAGTTACAACAAGCGCGGGTCGGGGGGATATTAGCAGTGCAGGCATTCCGAACAGCAAATTCTAGCAGTCAGAAACATCCAAGACACGTACTGCGTACTGTCAAAGAATAGTGTGGAGTAGGGTTTGCTGTTACGGAGAGGAAGAGGATCGATTAAGAAAACGAATCCAGAGGACAATGTGATAGAGACTAGGGATGATTTGGTGCTGAAAAATAAATCATCTTCTGTTTGGGAATATTTCGGGTTCCAGAGAGATGTCACAATCGAACGTAAGCCTAATATTATAACTCCGTAAGACGGTGGTTATAACAAAGCGGTATTACAACAAATTTATTTCAACACTTCAGCCAGCGCCATAGGGACATCCATGAAAAAAGCGAGGCAAAGAAGTGAGGGGGGCTAAGCCCCGAATGTATTGTGATCCTAGCAACACCTCTGTTTCCAACCATATTTCCTAATTAGATAATGCGCATTAAAATCCATGCCTATGGCCTATATATGTTGTCCCATTGCATTAAACACTGAAACACGTTTTGTAAGGGAGGCTACTTCAAATAACTAGGCAATTTCAAATAATGACGCTTTTCTGTGGTTAGTAGGGGCACCCATTGCTTGTTTTTTTTCAAACCGGCCCGGGGATGCCGGAGTGTGCTGCTTTTGAATCTGCCGCCATGCTTAGTCACATAATCAAACAGACACTAGCCTAATGTCTTCCTAGTGTAAGAGCTAGCGGAGGTTCGCTGTTTTCTTGACAACAGATCATATAGGTCACACAATACTAGGCTATTTAATATGCTATTAATCCATTTATTTATTCATTTGGCATATTTCCCACTGGACATTTTAGCTGTTGATATTTTCATCTGCCGGACAACTAAGCCTACACCTGATAGCGGCGAAAAGCCGGAATTTTCTGACTGACGTACCCTGCAGTGAATTGAAAAATCTTTTGAATGAACTCCATCAATTTTCTTTTAAATTGACAAGCTTTGAACGAAAAGTGGCAAATCAAAAGTAAACTAAATCTGGATAACATGGTCACAGACCCTGTTTGAAAAACAGTGAAAAGGTATAAGAATAGAATTATCCCCCTGCAGTATAAAATATGACATAACTGTGCAATGTTCTGTTAGATTTAAGTGTATACACTTAACAACTCAACTGCAACATATTCAAAATAATCTACATAACCCCTCCATCCTGATTAAAAGGTGAAATAATTGCATTATTAACTTGCTGGCTAAAATACCACGCAGACTGACTCAAGAGTAGCCTACTGTACACAAGGCAGCGTTTACCCGTAGTAGCGAGGAAGCACGCGTGAGCGGTAGCTAACTTTTGTCTTACATTGCAGAACATTGCAGAGATTGGATGGGGATAACTTCTTGATTTCAACACCAGTCCATAGGCCTAAACTGAAAGGAGTTTGGTAGAATACGATCGCTTAAATTACAAGTCTGGTCCTATACACTGGCATTGAAATGAACCAATTTCAATGCAAGGACTCCTGGGACAGACCCTCAAAGACGCGCCGTTCTCGTAGCCTATTCACTTCGCAAAAATGATATTGTGTTTTTAGATACCTTAATCATGTCACCTATGCTTAAATTATGCATGTGCGAGGAATAGTGATTGGCAACAAGGGGATGCGCCAAGGATCTACTGTAAAACAGCACTCACTGTCTTCACAGTCAGAATTCTATCTGCTGCTCTGGGCTTGATTGCTACGTCTGACTGTTAGTCCCGCTCCCTCATTAGCTTAAGGACAAGGAAAAACAGAAATAAATACACGCAGAAATAAAAGAACACGGAAATGAATAAATACAGAAATAAAAGAATATGGAAATAAATAAATACAGAAATAAATATATGCAGAAATATATGATAAAGGAAATGAATAAAAAAACAAAAAAAAACTAATGAATGATCAAGGAATTAAATAAATCGGGAAATAATATTTGATTAATACATTTATTATATTTTTATGCATAAATATATTTCTTGATACATTTATTTATTCATTTATTTCTAATTTTGCCAGGTTTGGTCCTCCATAAATAATATGTTGTGACAAGGTAGGGTTAGTTTACAGAAGACCATCTGTACTGTAGTAGGCTGTCAGGTCCTGGCTGGAGTTCCTCTAGGCATCTCTATGTGCCTGAAGGCCACAGTCAGGACCTGAATGCATCTCTATGTGCACTACTGTTTCATTATGCCCAATCAGAGGCAGCTTCTCCCTATTGCCTCTGATTGGGGATCCTATTTAAGTTGCCCTGTTTTTCCCCTTAGTTGTCAGTCATTGTTTTGAGTCGGCTGTCTGTGCTTCAGTTTATGGTTTGTAGCACTCCTTTGTTTGTTTAAATTGTTGCCAAAAAGAAGCATTAACAGGATGTTCATTAGCTCTGCGCCTCCTGTCCTGCCTACACTGAACCATGACATAGGCCGTGTTATGAGAAGACAGCTCAAATAAGCAAAGCGAAATGACATCCCATCATTACTTTAAGACATGAAGATCAGTCAGTACAAAAAAATGTCAAGAACTTCGAAAGTTTCTTCAAGTGCTGTCACAAAAACTATCAAGCACTATGACACTGGCTCTCATGAGTGCCCCCACAGGAAAGGAAGACCCAGAGTTACTTCTTGATGCAGAGGATACGTTCAGTAGAGTTACCAGCCTCAGAAATTGGCAATTAACTTCCACTCAGGCCTTCATGGTTGAATTGCTGCAAAGAAACCATTACTGAAGGACGCCAATAAGAAGAGACTTGCTTGGACAAGACACATGAGAAATGGACATTAGACTGTTGGAAATCTATCCTTTGGTCTGATGAGTCCAAATTTGAGTTTTTCCGTACCAACCAATGTCTTTGTGAGACGCAAAGTGGGTGAACGGATGATCTTTGCATGTGGGGTTCCCACTGTGAAGCATGGAGGAGGATGTGTGATGGTGTGTTTGTGATTTGATGGTGACACTGTCTGTGATTTATTTAGCAGGTACATTCAACCAGCATAGCTACCAAAGCATTCGGAAGTGATATGCCATCCCATCTGGTTTGCGCTTAGTGGGACTATAATTTTCCAACTGGACAATCACTTAAAACTCACCTCAAGGCTGAGTAAGGGCTATTTGATCAAGGAGGATAGTGATGGAGTAATCTCACACAACCATCAGATCCTGCAAGCTTATATTTAAACTCCGCACGGATATCAGTCTGGTCAGCTGGGGGTATGGGGCATTTCGAATGGGCATTGAGAAAGGTTAATTAGAATGTGATTGGATCAACCTTTGACTAATTAGCACAACACACATTACATTGTATCAATGTGCCATAATTCACAAAAACAAACAGTACTTTGCACAGAGCAACAGCAATCAAACAAGTGGGTAGTTGATTAACGTCTGAAAACGATTATTGACGTTTTTGTCTCAAACATTTGCGCTTGAAAGACAACTGCGAGTACCAACAAAATATTGAAAAAAACACAAACGGCAAATGAAGAAAATGTTAACGAAAGACAAAGCATTAGGTTTAACATTGCTGAAATTCTTGAAAAATCTATTGTCCCGGTTAAACGGTAGCCAGCTCCAAACAAGCCTACTCATCACGACCAGACTGAAATTTGTGTAACAGTTAAATCTAAGTTCGGGGGATCAGGCGGCTGTGCGAGGCTAGTGATGGAGTGCTGCATCAGGTAACCTGGCCACTACAATCACCCGACCTCAACCTAATTGAGATGGTTTGGGATGAGTTGAACCGCAGAGTGAAGGAAAGCAGACAAGTTCTCAGCATATGTGGGAACTTCTTGAAGACTGCTGGAAAAGCATTCCAGGTGACTACCTTATGAAGCTGTTTGAGAGAATGCTAAGAGTGTGCAAAGCTGCAAACACTTTTTTTGGTTAATACATGATTCCATGTGTCATTTCATAGTTTTGATGTCTTCACTATTATTCTACATTGTGGAAAATAGTAAAAATATAGAAATACCCTTGAATGAGTAGGTGTGCCCAAACTTTTGACTGGTACTGTACTTAGGTATATACGTATTTAAAATAATAAAACAGGTGGGGCACCTTGCCTACATCCTTATGGACAGGCAGCTATGAGAAGCAAGGCAGTTTGGCCCATAGATATTAGAACACTGCTTTACATCTATGGTTTTGCCTCTATTCTAGTTTGCTCTACTACAGCATACATGAATGGGATGTTGTGTTTTTTTGTGATAATCTTTCAGCGGCTGATTGCATACTTTTCACTTTCATTTTACCTCAAACGTTCTGTACTTCCCTGTCTGTTTTTCCCAGTAGCAGCTTCATTCTCGCTATGTCCTGCAGCTTCTTGTGGAGTCCTGGAGGCTGCTGAGGATCCTCCCCAACATCAGTCAGATCTCCACCTGCCACTCCAAGGAGATCACTATCTGTGGTAGAAACCAAAACGCACACCAGGCTTTTAAACAACTCACTAGTTGCTTTGTAGACTTATAGCTTCTTATGTTTTACCAACTTGACTGGGAAACCCCCTCCTTCCAGGAGACTTACATGGGCATCTTGAAGATCTTTTGTTGGTTTTCTACAAGGTGGGTGCCACTTTAGTTATACTGAAGTATAACACTAGCACTAACCCAAACTCGTAGACTTGTCTCGCATTCACAATGCATGCTCATTTCTGCATTCTCTGAGAAGTGTTTGATGTGTACTTACCTATCCCGATCAGAATGGCTTACCATCATCTGAGAGGCCTTATGTCTTCAATGGAGACTACGTTGATCGAGGAAAAGATTCCTTGGAGATCCTTCTCATCCTGTTTTCCTTCCTCCTGGTCTATCCTAATGATGTCCATCTGAACAGAGGCAACCACGAGGACCACATAGTTAATCTGAGGTAAGTTCAGACACTGCATTGTACAGTAAAATTCTCTTATATTGTTATCACCAAAAGAAACATGATTTTCAACCCACTTATTTTTCAGATATGGTTTCACAAAAGAGGTGCTTGGAAAATACAGGGTAGGTCTCACCTGATTAATACACTGATGGAGACAATGTATAATTGCTTTGCCTCACAGAGCCAATAGATAAACCCGCAATACAGGCCATTCTGCCAAACAGACTTACACTGCGTGCACAATTATTAGGCAAATCATATTCCTCAAGATTTATTTTATTGTTGAACAAACACAATGATCTCAGTCAATCCAAAATATCAATGAACCTCAAACCTGAATGTTTAACAAAGGAAAAATGAGTTTTGATCTTTCTCAGGGGAATACATAAGTGTGCACAATTATTAGGAAACAATTAGTGTGCAGAATTATTAGGCACCTAAATTACAATAATAATTTCTCCAACTCAATTGTTTATTCTCAATTTTTAGAGTAAGTGCAACAAATAAGTAACACAAAATGACAAATAACATTTCTGGCCTTTCAAAAATATTCAGTGACCAATATAGCCACCCTTCTTTTCAATAACTGCCATGAGCCTTCCATCCATGCAGTCCATCAGTTTCTTGATCTGTTCACAATCAACTTTCGCTGAAGCAGCAACTACAGCCTCCCAAATGCTGTTAAAAGAGGTGTATTGTCTTCCCTGACTGTAAATCTCATGTTTGAGAAGGGTCCACAAGTTCTCAAAAGGATTTCAGTCAGGTAAGGAAGGGGGCCAGGTCATTATTCGGGCATCTTTGAGGCCCTTGTTTGCTGGCCAAGCAGTGGAGTACTTGGATGCATGTGATGGAGCATTGTCCTGCATAAAGAACATGGCCTTCTTGAATGCTGAGGACTTCTTCCTATACCACTGCTTGAAGCAGAAACTGGCAGTAGGTATGGGGAGTTGGACCTTTTCAACCCGAAAAGGTCCAACTACCTCATCCTTAATGATAGCAGCCCATACCAGTACCCCTCCTCCACCTTGCTGGCGCCTGAATCGAAGTGGTGCCGTGTCCATTAGTGATGGCCACAGGCCCATCCATCTGGTCCATCAAGAGTCACACTCATTTCATCTGTTCATAAAACCTTTGAAAAATCTGTCTTCAGGTATTTCTTTGCCCAATCTATACGCTTCAACGTGTGAATCTTATTCAGTGGTGGCCTTCTTGACCTTGGCCATGTCTCTGAGCACTTGACACCTTGTACTTCTGGACACTCCAGGTAGGTTGCAGTTCTGGAGTATGGTGGCATTGGAGGATAATGGGTTCCTGGTAGCTTCACGTTTAATTCTTCTCAAGTCTTTTGCAGCCCAGTTGAATATTCGCAAACAAAATGTTTGAGTGTCCGGTGGTCACGCCTCAATAGTTTAGCTATATCAAGAATGTTGCATCCGTCTGAAAGGCATTTTACAATTTGACTTTTCAGTGTTAGTTAAATCTCTTTTTTGGCCCATTTTACCTGAGGTCATGAAGTTGCCTAATAATTATGCACACCTTGATATAAGGTGTTATTCACTGTTGCCACACCCTCCCTCATTGCACAAATACATATCACCTGAAAATGATTCAATCCAATGAGCATTCAAGTTTATATAGTTTGGAGTTGGAAAATGTGCATAGAAATAATAATACGATCAGAATACTTACTTGCTTACTAATTATTGCGCACGCAGTGTATACATAGATTGACTTTTAACCAGTGTTTAAGACAAAATATTTAACCTTTGATAAAGATGTGAGTAAATAGGAATACATTATTTTGTATGCTGAAAACATAGTTTGCACAAGTAATACAAAAAGAAATTATTGAAATTATTAGCGCACTTATTTTCAGTACTGCAGCACCCAATTTGCAAGGATAACAACACAAAACCTCTTTCTAAATGTTTTTGTGATTTGGAGAATATTTTGAGATCTTTGGTCATTCTTCCACAAAGTATCCTACCAGATCCTTGACATTATCCTACTACTATACTTAAAGTACATTATAGACTGCCATATTTTATTTAAAGCACAGGTTTTCGATGAAGCACAGGTCCAGAGAGTAAAATGGTCATTGTAAAATGTAGAATTTATAGACTGTACAATTTCTTTAAAAAAAATGTTGGTTTTTATTTGTGCTTGTCTTCCTGAAATATCCACTTGCAGCCAAGGTGTCTTCTCTATTGCAGATACAAGCAAGTGTTTAGCTGAAATGTCCTGGTATGTGGTTCATCAAGTTGAAATAGATTTTAAATAGCCAGGGCATGTCAAAACGTTATTTCTGAATGCCATACTGACACTACTTTTTTTTGTGTAGGAGCTTTTAAAAAACAAATGCTAGGATTTCAGCCTGTATTAGTTGGATAGTTATTAGATTACATCCAACTTTATTGTCACTGAACGGTACTAAATGCAGTTAGCATTTAACCAGAAGTGCAAATAGAAAAGGGCAATTCTGACTGTGCAGTCGAGCAAATTGGAGGTGTAAGGTAGCATGTGCAACTGAAATGCCGGGATAGTAGCAATGAGGTTCCCAAGGTAGACATACATGTAAAAACTGAAATCTTCCTTATCAGACTTTGCAAGACAGTGTCAGAGTCCAGTAGTACAAGGGAGTAGTGCAACAATGTCCCTGGGAGCAGGGTTGGGTAGTTTCTTTTTATATGTAATCCGTTACAGTTACAAGTCCACATTTGTAATCAGTAACGTAACTTTTTGATTACTCAAATTCAGTAACGTAATCTGATTTAATTGAATTACTTTTAGATTACTGTCATATTAAGAGGCATTAGAAAACAAATAGGAATAGCCTATAACCAATTGAATACCTTTTGCGGGATCAATCAATGTTAGAGTTTACATGGCCAAAAACGGAATTTGCATTTTACCTTATGGGTTTTGTACAGCGGCTTTGGAAAGGGTTTCTAAACCATTGCTGTCTATATCTATATGATTGGTGTACATCCCTACATCACACGCTAAAGGTCTGTCAGATATTCAGTCGTTCCAATTAATCGAATAACCCTCGATCTTCCAGAATCTGGCTGTTTATCTGAACATAACCCAAAATCGAAGGACGTGTTAGCCTTTTCTGTAATTTGTTTTATTCATGTTTTTAACTGCTTCAAAACATTGTTGAAAAGTTGCAAGTTCTCAAAAAGGGTACTGACATTGTTGTATATAAAAATCAAGATATACGTAGCTTTTCGCGCGTACACTAAATCTGCAGTAGTCTGATGTTTTGCTCCACAACCACCAACATTGTCAAAACTTTTCAGAAAGCCCAGGCATGCGAATGCAGGTTTGCAATCGTGAACATCCGGACACCAATACGTTTTACCCGCGCGATCGTAACCTGCGATTATTAGGGCCACCAGCGAGGTATTTTCCAAACGCAAATGAAAGAAATAAACTGTGATCATACACCTGCACTCTTAGCTTAAAGCTTAATGTCGTCAGCAGCCAATGATAACCAATGGATGCAATATTCTGAGATGCAAAGCTAGGAGAATCACATGGCCTACCTGTATGGACGGAGTTGTGGTGGTTGCGTCAAATGCAAAACATCATCCTTCGGCAGAGTGCTTCCCAACCCACCTCCTTAAATCTCGTGATTAATTCCATATAATGTTTTATCTTGAAGGCAGCCCCGTGTTAGTTATCTAATAAATAGTTGCTTAATCTTCAAAAACATTTCCTGTCTGAGTCGTTCAGTGCACCTCTTCTTGGCTGTGTTGTTCAGTGCATTTGACAAATAAACCTTGAAACTTGAAAAATATATAATAAGAGGTAAGCCAATCGCCTATCATTGTTCTGGGAAAGATGCATCGAGTGGATAGCTAAATCACATTTAAATGGGTCGGCTAATATTATCGTAGATAGCTTACACTCTGTTTTACCAATTAAAAACTAGAGGTCTAAACTAGCGTTCATCAGTCACTAAACTGGTTATGCGCGTCCACCTTTGCGCGCATAATGATCACACACACACACAACTGAGGCGCTCAATTGTTATTTTAGTTCAAATAACGATGTTTTTAAAACATTAAATAAAAAAAATCTAGCATGCAACGTGTCATACTTATTTTGCGTACCTATTCTTTTTCAGTTTAAGTAATCATAATATTTTTCTAAATTATCTGTAATCCAATATTTTAGTTGGTAACGTAACGGATTACAGTTACTGTTTTTTTGTAATTACTTGTAATCCGTTACTCCCCAACTCTGCCTGGGAGGTAGTACTATGTGGTGGGCGGGTGGGTATGGTTAGTTATGGGTCACAGAGTTCAGCAGGGTTATGGTAGATGAAAAGAAACTGTTCTTGAGCCTGCAGGTGCAGGAACGAAGAGACCTGTACCACCTGCCTGATGGCAGAAGGGCAAAGAGTTTGTGGCATGGGTGTGAGGGGTTTTTATTGCCGCGCACCCTACGCAGACACCGCTTGCGCTGGAGGTCTACGATGGCTGGGAGCTGGGCACCAGTGATGTGCTGGGTGGTTTTCACCATCAGTTGCAGGGCCTTCTGGTCAACCACAGAGCATCCGCCAAACCACATTGTGGCACAGTTCGTCAGAATGCTCTCAATTGTGCAGCAATAGAAGTTCACAAGGATCTTGGAAGACAGACGGGCCTTCTTCAGCCTCCTCAAAAAGTACAGGCGCTGCTGCGCCTCTTTGACCAGGTTTGAGTTGTTGAAGGTCCAGGAGAGAGGTCCTCGGAGATGTGGATACCCAAGAATTTGAAGCTGGACACACGCTCCACCTCAGTGCCACCGATGAGAACTGGGGCGTGACTGTAGCCTTTAGATTTCCTGCAATCCACTATGAGCTCTTTGGTCTTCTTTGCATTATTGTTAACGCACCATGCTGCCAGGCACTTGACCTCTCTGTAGGCTTACTCATCATTGTTACTGATCAGGCCTACCACCGTGGTGTCGTCTGCGAACTGACGATGGTATTGGAACTGTGTACAGGAACGCAGTCGTGGGTGAAGAGGGAGTACAGGAGAGGGCTCAGCACACAGCATTGTGGTTCACCAGTGTTCTGGATCAGGGTGGAAGAGGTGAAGTTGTCTAACCTGACAGACTGGGGTCTGTTGGTTAGGAAGTCCAAAGTCCAGTTTCAGAGAGAGGGGTTGATCCCTAGGTTGTGGAGTTTGTTGACCAGCCTAGAGGGGATGACCATGTTGAATGCTGAGCTAATGTCTATGAATAGCATTCTCACATACAGCTCTGGAAAAAATTGAGACCACTGCACCTTTTTCTTTCCTTTCCAAAAAAGTTGAAAAGGAAAGTTTTGAGTGAGGAACAGAAGCGTTCAATTTGCAGTGGTCTCATAATTTTAACCCTTCTATTCCTCACTCAAAACCTTCTTTTTCAACTTTTTTGGAAAGGAAAGAAAAAGGTGCGGTGGTCTCTTAATTTTTTCCGGAGCTGTAGGTGTTGGTTTTGTCCAGGTGGGTCAGGGCAGAGTATAGGGCAGAGTGTAAAAGCTGTGTATAGCCAACTGCGTATTACACAAGGCTGATTTGATGACTGTTCAGAAGTTGGCAGATCAGCCAATCAGGTTTAACTATTTAAATACCTTTAAATTTGTTTCCTAACTCTCACACAAACAAACTGAGCATTGAACACAAGGGTTACCTTGTGTGTTCGTTTTAACACAGTGGGTGCTACTATAGGGTTAACTGTCTTGCTCAGGAAAAGTACGACCGATTTGTTTTTCCTGTTCAGGATTTGTTATAGCAACCTTTTGGTTACCGGTTACATGATCTAAGCAGAAACTAGACCACCCTTAACGACATGAACATTATGCTCTTTGGCCATGCATACAAAGGGGAGTTTGTATGCATTTACACTGGTAAAAAATATGATAAATAATGCACACAAATTCTGTTTTTATCTGCATATTTATAACTGTACAGTCTTTTTAGCTTGTCTTCATCATGGATGCTACTTGATTGTATAATATATGGGTCACCCATATTTCTCCAACTCTGATACTTCCTATTTCTTTCTGCCTAACTCGCTACAGTATTTCTCTATTTAAATATGAAAGAAGACAAAGAGTAAGAGTCAGAAAGACATGTTTGTTAAAATGTTATTTAAAGCCAATAGATTAACTGTTGATTCATCACATCCACACACTTCTTGAATATTTTTATATTTGTCATGTAAACAGTATAAATTGGAAAAGTAAAAAAATAACACTGCACAAGTTATTCCACAGGTCTTATCGTGTCTAACATACTCACTGATAGTGACATTTTGAAGCTTATATTTATATATGAGTAAAACAAAATATTAACAAATTAACATTGGCTTGGTTTGTTCTTAGCTTCACGGCAAGAAGATTTTAAAGCTTCTCCAGAAAATATTCAGCTGGTTACCCCTGGCAACAGTAATTGACCACAAGGTGTTGGTTCTGCACGGGGGTATCTCAGACACCACAGACCTTCATCTCCTATCCAGGGTGGACAGACACAAAGTAACTAACCCTTTGCTTAAAAATTTTTTTCTGTTACAAAGTATTATCTCACAGAACCCTGCTGATTAGCTTACCCACATTAGTCAAATGAAGCTGAGAATCTATTTACACACATTTAGCCTCTGTCTATTCCAGCATAAAGGTGCAATGGAAACCTAAATATAGTGATTTCCTAAATATCCCTTAACCTAAACATACAGCATATGTATGTTCAGGTTAAATTCCCTGCCCAGATCACTTTGCTATATATCAATGTGTTGTTAATATGTCCTTTGTCCTAATTTTGACCTGACCTTTACTGTTTATGCTTCACAATCACATCAGATCAACAATGTGTCTATCAATCCTTTACATTGGTTTAATAATGTGAGACAAATCAGAATCTGGACAAGATCAGAACCGATTCTACACAAGGCTATTGCCTGATATTGTGTGTACAAAGTATAGCAATGCTCATTGTAGAAGTAATTGTGACAATAATTCCGTCTATAGTATGTTTCAGCTCTCCAGCCTCCCAAGAGCAAGAAGCAGATGAGGTCAGGTTTGATTGGATCTGATTTAGAAGATAATGACCCAACTTATGAGTTTGTGGGCAGCAGCAGGCGCCGGGTTCGCTCCCTGACCCACACCAACTACAACGTGACAAGGCATGAGGCACCACGACGCTCCCTGCAGGTCCAGACCACTAGAGTGTCCTACTCTGTGGAGGAGGAGCTGAAGAAGAGACGCAGGCAGGCCGGACTCAGCCAGTCTTACGGAGACCTGCATAATTCCACAATGAACTCTGATCCGGACTCTGACCCCGACTCTGGAGGAGAGCTTTTGGATTCAAATGAGGACGAGTGGAAACAGGTAACTGAGATCAGACACCATTTAGCTGAGGACTATTCAGACACTATCTATTCCCTCCCTGCTGTGAACTTGGTCGGAACTGGTCTCTTGGAAAAAAAAACAGAACAATCAGAAAACATCTAAGAAAACAACAGAACACTTGTAGACAATACATAATTAAAATACACAAAAATGAATGATGCAATCTGATTGAAAGACCGTTGAAAGCTAGACAAGCTGATATGAATGACGTTCTTGCAGTTTACAGAACCAGGAAAGGGCCTGCAGCGAAAAGCCGTCCCCCTAATGATGGTATTTATTAATCACACCCCTGGCGTTGTCTGTCTGGTCTGCAGATTGTGGACATGCTGTGGAGTGACCCCATGCCCCAGGATGGCTGCATCCCCAACAAGGTGCGAGGTGGAGGCTGTTACTGGGGTCCTAATGTGACAGAGGAGGTCCTGCGACGTCACAACCTCACACTGCTGATACGCTCTCATGAGTGCAAGCAGGAGGGCTATGAGTTCTGCCACAATCGCAAGGTGAGGACGGCTACAGATATAGACTGGGCACAATTCAACTATTTGAACAAATATAAAAAATAAATCATTTTCTGTTTCTGTAGGTCCTGACCATATTTTCTGCATCTAACTACTATGAGGTGGGCAGCAACAGAGGAGCATACATCAGGATGGGCCCTGACCTGGTACCTCACTTTATCCAGTACCAGGCTAACAGGTCTACCAGGGAGCTCACATTGAGACAAAGGTAACCGAGGTCACACAAGCCTTAGAAAGAGATATGCTTACATGACTCTCTCTGGGACGCTCACCAACGTTGGTAACATTTGCTGTTTATACAGGCAGACACATAAAATAAAAATTCTAAAATAAAAAGAAATGTATATTATCCACAAAGAATTGGTAAAAAGATCAGAACTGGGTGGCCTGTGTGCCTGTTTTACATTTACATTACCGCTGAAAAGTTTCGGGTCACTTCCTTGTCGATTTCCTCGTTTTCGAAAGAACAGCACATCACGGACGCTTCTTTACTGTTGACATTGAGACAGGTGTTTTGCGGGTACTAGGTACTATTTTATGAAGCTGCCAGTTGAGGACCTGTGAGGTGTCTGTTTCTCAAACTAGACACTAAAGTATTTGTCCTCTAGCTCAGCTGTGCACTGGGTCCTCCCACTCTTCTTTCTATTCTGGTTAGAGCCAGTTTGCGCTGTTCTGTGAAGGGAATAGTACAAAGCGTTGCACAAAAGCTTCAGTTTCTTGGCAATTTCTCACACGGAAAAGCTTTCATTTCTAAGAACAAGAATAGACTGATGAGTTTCAGAAGTTCTCTGTTTCTGGTTATTTTCAGCCTGAAATCGAACCCCAGATACTCAACTAGTCTAAAGAAGGCCAGTTTTATTGCTTTTTCAATCTGCACAACAGTTTTCAGCGGTGGTAACATAATTGCAAAAAGGTTTTGAAAATCAGCTGTTTCCAGCTCCAATTGTCATTTACAACATTAACAATGTCTACACTGTTTTTCTGATGAATTTGATGTTATGTTAATGGACAAAAAAATTGCTTTTCTGTCTAAAATAAGGACATTTCTAAGTGACCCCAAACTTTTGAACGGTAGTGTAATTTAGCAGATGCTTTTATCTAGAACTACTTAGAGTAGTGAAGCAGACAAAGATAATGTCAGATCTGTGATCTGCCTGACTAGTTACCTTACACATTTGCCTAAAAACTCAGCCGTGAATTCCCTGTATACAACGGACACATTATATACAGTGTGTCATTCTACAATTTTGCTAGGTGGCTGGAAAAAACATTTAGTAGTTTTTGCCATGGCATATGATTTGTTTGCAATCTGGGGAGTGTGGAGAATGCTGGGTGTGCTACGACTGTGTGTGTGATGTGGTTGATACAGTGAAGATTGTGTTTGCAGTGTTGGACAGACTGAACGTTCAGCTCTCAAGGCATTGAGGGAGCAGCTGTTTGCACACAAGTCAGAACTTGTGAGTGCCTTTCAGGTGTACGACCCGGAGCATAAAGGTACTTAACCCAACTCAGTGTTTTGCTCATATCACAACTAGCAGTAATCACTCTTCTCCTTCTGTGATTAAGATTCTATCATTAAGGATTGAAATAATTCTAGCTTTAAATGATTTCTTTATGTAAAAAGGGCTTCATCCTTTCACTGGTTCCCAATAGACAGTACGTAAACATCAAATCTCGTGTTATTGCGTGGTTTCTCTTTAATGAATGTCTGCTGTTCTCTCTCTCTCAGGACGGATTTCTCTGGGCAACTGGGCCAGTGCCATGGAGGCTGTGTTGAGGCTGGGTCTACCATGGAGGATGCTACGGTCTCAGTTGGTGGGAGAGACAGTGGATGGAATGTTGGACTACCTGCTCTGGTTCAGAGAACTGTCCATTACCGAGCACAAAACAGAGGTGACATTGACACAAGTCAACACACATTCTTAAACGCACAGAAAAATAAGCAACTAACAAAATGGTGGCTATTTTTATCTACCAGCTCTCGAATGCCAATCTGCTTGAGACAATGTATAAGCACCACTCCAACCTAGAGACCATCTTTAGGATCATAGACACCGACAACTCTGGTAAGTAATCAACTTGGCCCAGATACCTGGCCTATCGCGCTATACACACATGACCTTTCTCAAGCTTCTCAGGCTTTTCTCTGTCACATCACACAGAGCTCATTTGTAATGAGCTCTGAATAAGTTGTTCCATTGAAAATAAAGAGATCAATTCACCTTCATTGATCCCCAGAGGGACAATTCAGACACAAACAAAGCTTCCTTTACAAGATAAAAAGACAGCACTATTCCATTCCATTTCATTTTCTCTCAGGTTTGATCTCACTTGAAGAGTTCCGTCAGACGTGGAAGCTGCTGAGCTCCCATTTGCAGACAGATATCAGCGACAAAGCCATCAGCGACCTAGCTGTTTCTATCGACTTCAACAAAGATGGCAGCATTGACATCAACGAGTTCATGGAGGCCTTCCGGCTTGTGGGAGGAGACCTGCTGCAGCATGAAGATGACGTTCATTGACACCACTTCGACAAAAAACAGACCTCTGTGCAGGTGTTACATGAACTCTAGCAAAACAAAATGCAGTTCTGGGAGAAGTATGCTACAAACAAGTCTACCCGCTCAAGTCAGTGTACTCATTTCCAGTCTCTCCGAACAGACAACTACACAGTGTAATGTTGGTGACTTGAATGATTTTATGATTAAAGGGAATATTGCTTTTATAAATAGAAGTGTCAAACTATTGCTAGAATCCTAACTAGAATTAAAAAATTTGAACACATTACTCCAGTACTAGCCTCTTTACACTGGCTGACTGTTAAGGCTAGGGCTGATTTTAAGGTTTTATTGTTAAAGCAATACATGGACTTGCTCCTACTTACCTCGCTGAAATGATCCAGCCATACATACCTACACGTGACCTAAGATCGCAAGATGCAGGCCTTCTAATTGTACCTAGAATTTCTAGGTACAATTAGATTTGTACCTAGAATTTCTAGTACAATTTCTAGGTACAATTTGTTAGAATTAAACAGCTGGAGGCAGGGCTTTCTCTCATAGAGCTCCACTACTGTGGAACGATCTGCCAATTAAGGTTAGAAATGCAGACTCAGTGCAAACTTTCAAGTGTTTACAAAAGACTCATCTCTTCAGCATGGTCTATGATTAAGGGCAGTCTGGCCCAGGGGTGTGAAAGTGTACGGAAAGGCTTGATACTGTCCACTCCACCCTTGCTGTCTTGCCAGCTCTCATTGCCACTGGGATGCCCTCTCTCCAATGCCATTCGGGGGCAGAGTCACTGGCTTGTTGTCTCTCTGTTGCGCCCATTGTGCAATTGGGGTGAACTCTGCTGGCAATACTCGGCCCTCATTTCAGGGTGGTTGCAGTTGTTTGGTGTCCCTTTAGTTCAATGTGGTTGGATTGACTCCCTGCTTGTTGGGCCCTATCCAGGGCTTCCCCCGGATAGGGCCACAGTGTCACTGGACCCCCCCGTCTCAGCCCCAAGGTTTTACGCTGCTATATTAATGTGCCGGGGTGAGTAGGGTCAGGTCTCCTTCTCCACTGTAAATCCTTGTAAACCTAAGGAATGTTCTCTCTAAATTTTCTTGTCTCCTGCTCTGTCCAAACATAGGACATGAGGTCTTGGCCCACACCTCCCAAGTACCAGGCTCTAAAAACTTGTTGCTGCCACTGTCCAAAGTCCTCCTGGATGTGTTGCAGATCAAGATGATACCAGAAGATTCCAGCTGTCAGTAGGATAACCAGCCCCCCTCCACCCGGTTGTACCTGTCCTTGTCCATCTGGTCATGCTTCTGACCTGGATTAGGTTTTATAGACTCTGGACACAGCCCAAATGCATTTACTAATTATTACAACTTGTACTCTTAAAATGCTCACCCGGCACAGCCAGAAGAGGACTGGTCACCCCTCCGAGCCTGGTTCCTCTCTAGGTTTCTTCCTAAATTTCAGCCCCTCTTAGGGACTTTTTCCTAGCCACTATGCTTGTTGTTTGCTCCTTGGGGTTTCAGGCTGGGTGTTTTATAAAAGCACTTGGTGACAACTGCTGATGTAAAAAGGGCTTTATAAATAAATTTGATTGCCTTGTCATCATACAAGGAGTATAAGAGAGAACCAAAGGGAAGATCAGAGGATATGGACTTGTGCATGATTTGCTGTAGAAAGGGTGAGAAATTACATGTATGCATGGAGCATATGCTTGTCTAACAATCTGAGATTGAACTGGATGAACCCACCCACAGCTGAAAGTGTTGCTAATGGTGCCACAGTCAAATTATTTGCAGTGGAACAACTGGATTGTATGACATTAAGCAGATGGTGTCAAGTAGTGATGGCCATTCGAGGCTTCATTAGCGTTATTTTAGCAGTAGGATATTATGCTGGCAGCCCTCAGATTTTCTTTATCACAATAAAAGCCATCATTGAAATGTATAAGGCAATATAAATAGTCTGTGAAAAAAAACAGACAAGAGTAACATTGGAGCAGAAGTTAAACAAAATGTACAGACTAGATTAACTATATTGCCTTATACATTTCAATGATGGCTTTTATCCTGCTGCTAGAGGAACAGTAATGAAGCCTTGAATGGCCATCACTAGTGTCAAGGACCCTGGTGTATGCCCAGTCAGAGGCAGAATCAGGAAGAAAAGCTACTAAGCTTACACTTAAGCAATAATTGGTTAGGAAATAACAGGATTACTGATTAAAAGGCTTTTAATTTCACTTTTTATTAAACAGTGTTGGGCTTGTGTAAAATTGGTAATTCCATCATAAAATAATACTGAAGCAATGATAAAGCACATATTTATTTACAATGTGTTCAATATAGCACTTATGTATATCAGCTGACTGTTTTAAACCTGTCATTTTACTGCCCCTAACAACCAGTCTACTAGTACCTGGATCTTTTTCCAGGGTGGATGTTCCAGTTAAGATGAATAAAGGTTTTAGGCATTTCTGAGACACAGACCTCAACCAAAAAGCATGTATGGTAATTCTCCATTGAGCTTGCTTTTTAATACAGGACATGGGTTAATCAGAATCTGTGAAACCACTCATTTGAGTAGAAGACGGACAAACCATAAAACAGACATAAATGCCATGCCAAGGAATAGCAATTTTCTGGTTGTCAGCAGTGAGCAATTCAGGATGTTGTGGGGTCTGGGAGACAAATAGGTCAACAGATTCTGTCCAGAAGACCATGTTCAATCAGTTTGAGGTCTTCCACGTCATCCTTGATTACACTGATCAGCTGACTCAGACCCTCCTGCTGCTGCTTTAAGTGCTGCGGAGAAGAGAACAATCAGTGATGCTGACCAACTACACTTCTACAGTTATGCAGACACTCAGCCTAAAACCCCGAAGAGCATGGAACAACAAAATATTAATCCATAGTGGAGAGGCTAGAAAATTCTCCATGGTAGGGTCAGACCCTATGTTTAACAAACACCTAAATAACACACTTGAATGATTTAATTCTCTGGTTTGTAGTATCTGAAATGCATCAAAACAATATTTCATATTCATGAAAATGTTAGGGGAGATCAAGTAATCGCTGTGTAGAAAGGGCAACATGCATTTGGCCACAGTCCCACAAAGCTTGTGTGTGACAGAAAGCACATTTGTTCCTTAGAGCAGTGGTTTCCAAACTTCTCAGGGAACCTCAGACATTCTACATCTTAGCTATAGCCCTGAACTAGCACATGAGATTGACTAATAAAGGGCTTGAGCATTAGCAGACAAGTTGAATCAGGTGTGCTAGCTCAAAAATTGTTAAAATACCCAGACCCTGCTGTGGATCCTGAGGAGAGATTTGAAAACCACTGCCCTAGTCTCTAAAATCTTTATTTTAAGGGGTTATCATAGTTGACAGCTGTAGCAGCCAATAATGTAATAACTACCGTCAATGTAATAACTGCCAATAGCAGAATCAAGTTTCCATTCTTACTGTAATAAGTCAAATATAATAACTTACCAATAACGTAATAACTTTTCGCCCATAATGTAATAAGTTCTTACATTATTGGCTTGCTATTACATTATTGGCTGGGTTAATAAAGTATTAAAATTGTAAGAATTGGAGCCAATAATGTTATATATACAGTGAGGGAAAAAATTATTTGATCCCATGCTGATTTTGTACATTTGCCCACTGACAAAGAAATGATCAGTCTATAATTTTAATGGTAGGTTTATTTGAACAGTGAGAGACAGAATAACAACAAAAAAATCCAGAGAAACGCATGTCAAAAATGTTATAAATTGATTTGCATTTTAATGAGTGAAATAAGTATTCGACCCCTCAGCAAAACATGACCTAGTACTTGGTGGCAAAACCCTTGTTGGCAATCACAGAGGTCAGACGTTTCTTGTAGTTGGCCACCAGGTTTGCACACATCTCAGGAGGGATTTTGTCCCACTCCTCTTTGCAGACCTTCTCCAAGTCATTAAGGTTTCGAGGCTGACGTTTGGCAACTCGAACCTTCAGCTCCCTCCACAGATTTTCTATGGGATTAAGGTCTAGAGACTGGCTAGGCCACTCCAGGACCTTAATGTGCTTCTTCTTGAGCCACTCCTTTGTTGCCTTGGCCATATGTTTTGGGTCATCGTCATGCTGGAATACCCATCCACGGCCCATTTTCAATGCCCTGGCTGAGGGAAGGAGGTTCTTACCCAAGATTGTCCCTGACATTCTTGGACAGCTCTTTGGTCTTGGCCATGGTGGAGAGTTTGGAATCTGATTGATTGCTTCTGTGGACAGGTGTCTTTTATACAGGTAACAAGCTGAGATTAGGAGCACTCCCTTTAAGAGTGTGCTCCTAATTTCAGCTCGTTACCTGTATAAAAGACACCTGGGAGCCAGAAATCTTTCTGATTGAGAGGGGATCAAATACTATTTCACTCATTAAAATGCAAATCAATTTATGACTTTTGACATGGGTTTTTCTGGATTTTTTTGTTGTTATTCTGTCTCTCACTGTTCAAATAAACCTACCATTAAAATTATAGACTGATCATTTCTTTGTCAGTGGGCAAGTGTACAAAATCAGCAGGTGATCAAATAATTTTTTTACCTCACTGTACTTATATCCCTGTGTGTTTAAATTTTTAAATAAGTGTCAGACTTCCATTCCATAACACTTACCCTTACTGTTGCTTCTTTCAAATAGCTGCTCAAAAACCTGACCAATCCTGACCCCTGAATCTTAGTCTTAACTCTGAGAAAACACATGAAACGCTCCTCTGTTATTTGCATGCAGTTTTAAAACATTGTCATTTATTTCGGGATTTATGACCATTTCAAACTATACGTTGTAGGTCGCAGAGAGGCCCTATCAGATGGACCAAAAATACAGGAAATGAAGACAATCCATACTCAATCTTCCATTTACATCCCAACAGAGCCTCTTTGAGACCTTACACAGAATGAACTAAAACATCAACAGTATTATTGCTGGATATTGATATGATTTAGAACATGCTATGACATCACGTGAAGTGTAAATGTCAACTACATTTTGTTTTCAGATAATCATGCCTTTACATCCCAATAGGGCCTCTAAGAGACCTCTCTTAACCCTAACCACAATAACCCTAAATGCACAAAGCAGACAATGCTGCAAAAACAGCAATAGGTAACATACAGTATATGTTTATATTACTGTGGAATTTTGAAGTTATTGATCCTGCAAATTCCCCTTCAAAATGTTCAATTCATCCTTATGGAGTGACCCATGACCTCTGTGTAAAATATGAAATCTTTGAAATTCTAATCAAAATTGCCATAAAATGTTGACTATTCGTGACCACTCAACATGCAACCATGCCAAAATAACAATAAGAAATATTTTGGGACTTAGAAATTGGCAAATACACACTTGTTTCTATAGGTTGTAACCAGATGTGGAGGAATTTGTTAGTTATTGATCCTTTAAGTTAACCTTCAAAGCATTACATTCATTCTTAAATCAACAATCACTGACCTCTGTGTAAAATCTAAAAGCTTGGGAGTTGAGACTATTGCTTCTACAGAATATAACAAACCTAGAGGCCCTATCTAATAGCAATAAAAACAACGCAAACGTGAGCGCTGAAGATGGATCCTGCCAAAAAAGATCATGTCAGGCGAGATATTGCACAGAGGTACATTTCAGGTAAAGTGTATGTATTTGTTCTTGCCAGACGTAGCTAGCTTTAGCTAACTATATGTGAAAGACGTTACCTGTTAATTGGTTTCTGTATCAAATTACATTAGTTTTTCATAAAACACTGACCATGTTTTTCAGTTGTTGGCATAATGGTGAAACAAGTTGTAAAGTGCTGAACAATTCTATAAAAACAATTGAATATATGGTAAAAGGTAAACATAGTCACATTTTATTTAACAATCCTACCTACAAAATAAAAGGATTGGTTCAGAAATAGTTTTGATACTTAAACTGATCGCATCTGGTGGAGACAGGAAAAAATTGCTTGTTCAGAAATGTTATTACATTGACTTATTACATTAGTAAAACTAATTACGTTATTGGCAGTTATTACGTTAACAGTAGTTATTACATCTTTGGCTGCTACAATAGCTCACACCATTCAAAAGTTAAATGGAAAGCACTCTGTGCCAACCGCTAAATAGCAGAAATCGCAGTGGGTAAGCATGTAACTCCAGTGGACCACGGACCAAAAGGCATTCTTCCACAGAACAACGCTGGTCTGCAGATTGGGGTTTGAGAGACACTGACTTAGACTATCTGAAGATACAGTATGTTGCAAGGTGGCTTTAACCAGATTACTTAAGCTTGTCAAATCCTCTCAGATCTCTACAAATGCATAGTGTTGGTTACTAAACTCCATGTGGGATTAGACCACCAGGTAGATGAGTTGGAAAAAGCATGTCTTTATAAAATAATAATAAAAAAACAGTAGTGTAAAATGTTGTTTTGCTGTTTAAATCGTTATTTCAATAATTGCCAGGCCAAAAGTGTTTATTCAAACTCCTATGACCGTCAAAACCAACTTTGAAAAACACTTGCAGAATCCATTCAGAAACTGTTCACAGTACATGCAATTATTTCACCGTTAGAAATCAAATTTCAACATGGTCTCACCTGTCTAATCTCCCTTAGAAGGTCACCGTGCACACTGTATCGTTCCTCAGAGCGCGCTGCCCCAAAGTGGTTCTGCATCCGAATCTGAGACATCAGCTCATTCAGACGCCCCTAATTAGTGGAACAAGCATTTCAAATTAAATTAATATTCATGGTCCTCAAACTATTTACAGTACCATAGTACCAATTTTTGTGTGCTGGGTAATCAAACATGCAATGGTATTGCCCCCCAGTTAATTCAACCCAATGAAAGGGATTATTAGGGTCATGTGTTTTTTTTCTTCCATTTTACCTTTATTTATACACAGAAAAAAGCGATGACCTAGGTCTCTTATGCAATTGTAGATATACGAAAGGTATTTGGAAACCTTTATAAACAATCAGGTCTGATAAAATCTGACTAACTTCGACCCTTACATCAGATTTACATTGTCAGGTTTCAAAGCTATAATCACAATAAATACCTGAACACCTCTAATAAACAGTTGCTGATTAAAATGTTGTTTAAGACAGTCTTCAGTCTTAAATGGTTCATTACCCAGGAAAGTAGAGCCGAAAGAAGTGTTCCATCCTACTGATGATCGATTCTTTTCACAACAATCCATACATGGAACAAATGTGTGGAGTACAAAGTTGCTACTAAAAGCCTGTATTTATCAGCAGTCAGAAAAGGCATGATAAAGTCTAACACCTGTTTTGAATAACCAGATATAGAGCTGAACCAACCTTGAACTGCGTGGGTGCGTTGAGTTCAGACTGGATGGTGTCCAGCTGGACCCTGAGGTGCTCCTCATCCACCTGGATGGCATAGCCACTCTTCCTTTGAATTTCCTGCTTGATCAGCACCTAGAAAACATGTACAGAGTTTAATAGGTTCATATATCGAGATGAAGGTTTAATTACTGTATGATACACAGTGAATATACATATAATAATACATACATTTCAAATTACACACATTGGTATTAAACTTATTGGATTGGTATTAAACTTACATTGGATCTCTTTTTTTTATCATTAACCCCTTAACCTTACCCCCCGTTTACACACAAGCGGCATTCTGTTGTTGAAAGTGGAAGCGCTCCATTGCTCTACATTCAAAAAAGGCTTCCCGTCCCACTCCTTGCAATGGGACAGCAGCGCTGTTCATGGTAGAACAGCAGACAGGAAAAGGTGTTTTAAAAAGGTGTCGAGTCACTCTGGGGAGATCTCAAATGTGCGGTTCATGTTATTGTTTTCGAAAGATAAGCACATTTTTTGTCCATTAAAATAAATTGATCAGAAATACAGAGTAGACATTGTTAATGTTGTAAATGACTATAGTAGCTGGATACGGCTGATTTGTAACGGAATATCTACATACACGTACAGTGGCCCGTTATCAACAACCATTAGTCCTGTGTTCCAATGGCACGTTGTTTGGAAAAAGGCTATTCCATGTGAGAAATTGCAGGTCTCGTACAACGCTGTGTACTACACCCTTCACAGAACAGCACAAACTGACTATAACCAGAATACAAAGAGGAGTGGGAGGCTCCAGTGCACAACTAAGCAAGAGGAGAAATACATTTCAGTGTCTAGTTTGAGAAACAAATGCCTTACAGGTCCTCAACTGGCAGCATCATTATATAGTATCCCCAAAACACGAGTGTCAACGTCAGCAGTGAAGAGGTGATGCCGGGATGGAGGCCTTTTTTCCCCAATCTTCTGTCCAGTGCCTGTTCTTTGCCCATCTTAATCATTTCTTTTTATTTGCCAGTCTGAGATATGGCTTTTTCTTTGCAACTATGCCTAAAAGACCAGCATCCCAGAGTCGCCTCTTCACACTTCATTATTGCCTACACAGTCTGCAATATCTGGGGTTGCACATTTAAAGTAACTTTTTTGTCAAAACCGCAGAAGCGGAACGATTTCAGCTGCCTCTCGTTATCACTAGCGAAACGGCAAGCGATTTCACCGCTTGTGCTTGAATGGGGGTAACCAAAACCTAAACTAGAATTTAGTTTGTGAGAACCAGCATCATGCCAGATTTTCTTGCCAGACTTACTATAGTGAAAACAAGAACAGCCCGTATCAACTGACAACATTATTCATTTGTAGAGAATACATGCCTGTAGTACTCTGTGAGAGAGATCCATCAGCTTCCTCTTGTACTGAGCAATCTTAGCTACTGTTGTTGCCTGGTTCTTCTGCAGCTCACTGATGTCATTGGAGATGATCTGTTGACTCACCACAGAAAACATACGTAACAAAATTAAGAGAGCAATAGGGCCCTTAAGAAAGGTGCAGAGAAGCATGTGAGGTGGGTACAGGCAACTAGAATCAGCCCTCCTTGATTGTTATTGAACTCAGAGTGTTTGACTGTTTATTAACTGTACGGTCCTTCAACTTTTCTAATCCTCTACCTTCTTTTTCAACATGGCAAAATGGCAGGAAGTACATTCAGTTGTGCTCATAAGTTTGCATACCCTGGCAGAAATTGTGAAAATTTGGCATTTATTTTGAAAATATGACTGATCATGCAAACAAAAACTGTCTTTTATTTAAGGATAGTGATCATATGAAGCCATTTATTATCACATAGTTGTTTGGCTCCTTTTTAAATCATAATGATAACAGAAATCACCGAAATGGCCCATAACCAAAAGTTTACATACCCTTGAATGTTTGGCCTAGTTAGACAACAGGTGACACACACAGGTGAAAATGGCAATTAAAGGTGAATTTCCCACACCTGTGGCTTTTTAAATTGCAATTAGTGTCTGTGTATAAATATTCAATGAGTTTGTTAGCTCTCATGTGGATGCACTGAGCAGGCTGGATACTGAGCCATGGGGAGCAGAAAAGAACTGTCAAAAAGACCTGCATAACAAGGTAATGGAACTTCATAAATATGGAAAAGGATATATAAAGAGATCCAAAGCCTTGCCAATGCCAGTCAGTACTATTCAATCACTTATTAAGAAGTGGAAAATTCAGGGATCTCTTGATACCAAGCCAAGGTCAGGTAGACCAAGAAAGATTTCAGCCAAAGCTGCCAGAAGAATTGTTCGGGATACAAAGAAAAACCCACAGGTAACCTCAGGAGAAATACAGGCTGTTCTGGAAAAAGACAGTGTGTTTGTTTCAAGGAGCACAATACAACGATACTCGAAAAAAAATTAGCTGCATGGTTGAGTTGCCAGAAAGAAGCCTTTACTTGCACCAATGCCACAAAAAAGCCCGGTTACAATATGCCCGACAACACCTTGACACACCTCCCAGCTTCTGGCACACTCTAATTTGGAGTGACAAGACCAAAATAGAGCTTTATGGTCACAACTATAAGCGCTATGTTTGGAGAGGGGTCAACAAGGCCTATAGTGAACAGAATACCAACCCCACTGTGAAGCATGGTGGTGGCTCACTGATGTTTTGGGGTGTGTGAGCCCTAAAGGCACGGGGAATCTTGTGAAAATTGATGGCAAGACGAATGCAGCATTTTATCAGAAAATAGTGGCAGACAATTTGCATTTTTCTGCACGAAAGCTGCGCATGGGACGCTCTTGGACTTTCCAGCACGACAATGACCCTAAGCACAAGGCCAAGTTGTCCCTCCAATGGTTACAGCTGAAAAAGGTGAAGGTTCTGGAGTGGCCATCACAGTCTCCTGACCTTAACATCACCGAGCCACTCTGGGGAGATCTCAAACGTGCGGTTCATGTAAGGCGACCAAAGACTTTGCACGACCTGGAGGCATTTTACCAAGACGAACTGGCAGCTATACCACCTGCAAGAATTCAGGGCCTCATAGACAACTACTACAAAAGACTGCACGCTGTCATTGATGCTAAATGGGGCAATACACAGTATTAAAAACTAAGGGTATGCAGACTTTTGAACAGGGGTCTGTTCATTTTTTTCTTTGTTGCCGTGTTTTGTTTTATGATTGTGCCATTCTGTTATAACCTACAGTTGAATGTGAATACCATAAGAAATAAAAGATATGTGTTTTGTCGCTCACTCATGTTTTCTTTACAAATGGTACATATATTACCAATTCTCCAAGGGTATGCAAATTTTTGAGCACAACTGTACATATAGTTTCAGAAAATACTCACATCTACTCTGCTCTGATGCTGTTTGGTCATCTGGTCTTGGATCTTCAGTCTGCGGAGGAGCTCTTTGAAGCCAACCATCGGAACAGGGATAAACCTGTATGGTAATAAAACAATAATAATGAATGATTGCGCACAACCAACAACAGATCACATTTCCATGTATGTTTCCAGGAAAATCGTCGGTTGACGGAAAAATGTAAGTACCATTACATTTTTTTTTTTTAAAAACAGTACATTACCGCCAATTACAATCACTGTAAAATGAGGTTCACCTGTGCAGCAGGTTGTTTGAGAAGGGAATGGACTGCTCTTTCTGACTTTTAATAGGCAAGAATCAGTTGTTACTCTTGTCGGCTAACCAATTCATTATTTGTTTGCAAGATGGGACTTTTCAACTGGAAATACATTTCAGATCATATGAACTTTAACAACCGATTCACATCGAACTACTTACTTGTCAGCATCAGGGTTATCCACTTTCGCCTGTTCCCAAATGATAGGATCCACACCTGAAACAAAGAATAACACTGAACTACATCAGGAAACAACATGTGAAGTAGTTCTGTTTTGTACCAGTAGAGGTGAGGTGCACTAGAACATGAGGCAGAAACACATACCCGCAGGTGGGTTAGCAAGCAGCTGTTTGAGTTGAGCCGGTGAAAGTTCAGTGCGCGTAACAGACATGAACACCCCTAACTGTGCAAGCTGAGCCTTGATGTTGGCCTGCTCCACATAGCTGAAGAGTGTTGTGGCTGGAATCCTTTTAGACGTGCCATTGGGAGAACGCTCTACAATGTAGATCACCACCTCGGTCCTGAAAACGGACAAACAGACATTCAGAGTGTTACACAGACAATTATATAGAGCATCTGCTACATGCGTTATGGTAAACTTAATAAGATTCAGGTATGCTAGTTTCAACATGGAAGAAAACCTGGAGAAAAAGGAATACGCAATATGGGAAGACTTCTAGCGAATCTATATGCCAATTTGCAACTTTAAACAAAAACAGTGTTTAAAAAAAAAAAAAGGTGTCACAGGTCGCAATGGAAACATGGCTACAGCCACTCACTGGTCATCGGGTAGGGCCTTGACTCCCTCTACGTTGACAGTAAGGGTCTGATTCCCTCCCAGCACCTTGTGAAGAGACTCGACTAGCTGTTGCTGCTGGTTACGGATATCAGCCTCCTTCTTATTGAGGGCCAGGACCACCAGACCATCCTCATCCTTACTCCCTGGGATGCAGCTGTAGCCCACCGCCTGCGAAAACAGACAGACTTGAGTAACCAACCGTTTGTTAGAGCTTTGCTAGTCCACTGTAACAAGCCAACATGTCATAGTCAATTGAACTCTGAAGCACTGGTCTGAAGCACAAAGGACGAGTAAACAGAACCTGGTCAATGTGACAACTAGTTTTCAAGACTAAAGAGCTACATTCAAACACCACAAGGTGTTCAGGCGAGGCATTACCTTAAACCTGCAGAAAGGGTTCTCCTGTGTGAAGTCCACGGGGGGGAGTTGGTTGTTGAAGTAGCCTTTGCCCGTTCCCCAGAAGGCCTGGAGCTGGTTCCACTTGGCTAGGATGCCGTCCCTCTCATCCCCCAGCAGGGTGGGGGCAGACAGGGCGTTAGCTGTGTGGACGAGCTGATTAGACTGGGCCGGGACCTGCTGCCCAAACAGGCCTCCTACATAGCACAAGTCAAACAAAACTTAGCACAATCCTTCTAAATGGCCATGGAAAAAAGTGTTGCCTTATGGCAAAACAACTTTAGTTTGAATTTAGAATACTCCAAGGGGCTGTTTCAACAGTCTATGAATTTTTTGAGAAGTCTCAAATCCTTGAATGTCCTCTTTCCTATTGGGTTAAAGCAAGGGGAGGACCTAAGGAATTGAGGAAGGACCTCTGAGATTTATCCCCACTCTAGTAAACACCCAGCTACCTTTTTTGCATAACTTCTTACCTTGCTGCTGCTGTGGCTGGATATTAAAACCCCCAAATCCACCTCCTAGAGTTGTCCCCAGACCAGTTCCAAACCCAGCTGTAGCAGTGGCGCCAGTTCCAAGACCAGAAGAGAACCCGAAGCCCTTGTTCTGGGTGTTACCAAACAGTCCCCCTGGAAGCAGAGAGAACAATATCATGACAATCCCAAATGACAATATTATGATTTGATGCATATTTCTGGGAGAGTGGTAAGAATCTACAGGGAATTGGGAGACTAAAAAAATAGGACGCTAGCATCAAAAGAGGCTCTGCTGAGATAAAATGGTATGGTAGAGTGAACCATCTAGTGGTTGCCAAGCAGAATAGCAGGAGGGCAAGCAAAGAGGGCAGTTTCCATCCCTGCCCACCGCCAGGCATCAGGCTGAGCACCATAGTCCTGACCTGTTGTGCTTGTGGGAGCGGCAAAGCTGAAAGTGGATCCAGGCACAGCAGCTGACGTAGTGGTCGTCCCAAAACCGCCAAAAGCACCTGGGCAACACAAACCAGACAATCAGAAAGGGGTGAAACAATTGGTGTATGGAAAATGGATTAGCTTCATGGAGATGGGGGAGGGCACAAAGACCAATGGGTTTCTACTAAATACTCGATACACAATACTGGGCATATTGTGAAGGTCTAAAAGATTCAGAAGATGATAAGACAAACAGTACATTCCACAAAACAATCTAGCACAGCCTTTCCCAAATCAGTCCTCAGGGCACAACAGTTTATCAAAGGAAGTGTTGACAAAGACTGTTTTAACGGATTGCATATGAATCCATAAAAGACGTCATAGTGGAAAACACCTGAAGCTTAACATCGGAAGATGAGCATTTAAGATGAGCATGGATTGAGATAAAAAAAATGTGTAAATTAGAAAACGTTTAAATGGGAAGAATTTGTGCTGTATGCACATACAGGACAAATTAACAGGTATTAACAAATTGAACACAGTTGCGGTTGTTAGCTGCACCAAAGCCACAACATTAAAGCTGACCACAGCCGCATTGAGCGCTGCCGCATTTAATCCAAATCCCCCAGAATTAAACCCACCAGCTGTGGTGCTTCCGGCTCCCAGCCCCCCAAATCCTGCAGCCAGCAGGCAGACAGCAAGGGAGAGGTTCAGAAGACAGTTAGTGTAGAGAAAAGTACAGTGACAATTCCACAGTGGGATGAAGCTTCAAACACATTATTTGTTAACGTTCATTTTGGCAGTTTTTTTAGTCTTTCATTGCTATCATTCTATTTAAACTCTTGAAAACATGCTTACTGTAGTAAAGCATGGCTATATGAAAGTGTACATGACAAAGTTATAGGTAGACTAAATTTTAAATAGGAAAAAGAAATGTATGACCAACACGAAGAACTAATGATGATTTTCAACCATGGCATATATTTGACTAAATGCTACCTCTTACTTGCATCGTCTACACATTCAAAGAGTTTTCAAAGACTGATGGTCAAACTACCTTCAGTGGCCACTTTATTAGGTACACCTGCTCATTACCACAAATACAAGATTTGCTGTTTCGGTATCTGCAACTGAATACATAAAGTATGTAGATATGGCCAAGAGGTTTAGTTGTCAACCAAACATCTGAAAGGGGAAGATGTGTCTAAGCAACTTTGACCATGTTATGATTGTTGTCACCAGACGTGGTGGTTCCAACATCTCAGAAACAGCTCCTGGGATTTTCACTTACTAGTCTCTAGTTTACAGAGAATGGTGCAATAGACAAAAAACATCCAGTGAGTGTGAAAACACCTTGTTAATGAGAAAAGTCAAAGGAGAATAACCAGACAGGTTCAAGCTGACAGAAATACTCAAATAACCACTCCTTACAACAGTGGTGTGCAGAAGGACATCTCCACACATGACACATCAATCCCTGTAGTGGGTTCCAGTCCTCTCAGATAAGAACAGGATGATATGTGGCTACGAGGGGTACCTTTGATAAGCAATGGAAGTGGTGTTTTTCTGTATGAATGTGATTTAAGAATGTGCAGGGACTGCGTGATGCTATGAAGTCAGCATGGACCAAAAGCCCTAAGGAATGTTTTCAGCACCTTGTTTCAGGCCATAAACTTCAGCTCCTACTTGAGTCTGTCAGGGCACAGCTCCTACTTGAGTCTGAAACGCGGTTCGCCGGTTTGGTTGATTACTTGGAGCTATAGTCTTGTGGGTCAGTTACCCGCGTTAGCCGCACTGTTTAGAAATACTAATTTGGTTGGAAACATTCTTTTTAAGACAAAACTATTCCTGTGAGGGATGAGACAGATAATCAACTAACACATAGTGAAAAGTGGAGCAGGAACTGTCCCTTCCCTCACGTGAGACTAGCATTCATATTCAATACATGAATAGAATTTCTGAGATGAACATTCTATGTCACATTAACAAGCTAGTTAGCTCACAACGGGCAAAAGGTTCCACTTTGCTCGCAATGTCTTGTCACAATACCTGATACACTGGTGCTTGATCTTGGACCATGCCACACAGCGAGGTCAAAGATTAGTAACCTGGATACCAATCTGGCTAAACAGTTGTAGTGGTTTCAGCGAAAGTAGTCGATGCAATGTAGTCAAACCGTGATGTATTGGACATTGACTGTCCCAATGTTACCTGTGGTGGTGGTGCCAAAGCCACCAAAACCAGCAGGGGCAGATGCGGTTGTGGTTGTACCGAAACCAGGGGTTGCAAGACCTGTAGTAGCCAGGAAGACAAACTGAATGCATTAGTCTTTACAATGAGGAACATAGTCTTTGCCACGCGGAAAGACAAAAACAAACAGATCAGAGAAAGAACAGAAGTACGTGCATGGGGAGATAGTGAAACATATCCCAGGAGTTTAAAATTAATCGGTCAAAAGAATTTGGGGCTTGAGTCTTGCAATATTTGTACTGCACCTCTGATTCTGAGAACATTTTACTGATCCTTTGTTTTGTTCCCTTAGGTCAAAGACCTACTCAAGACACAAAACAGACCCCAGGCCATGACAGCTACAAGAACTTTTGCCAACTAGACAAGGAGGGAAATTCTCTCATGCTACACCAAATTTGTCAGTCTTATTATTCTTTAATCCTTGAGCCTCTCGTATGAAGCTGGCAGTGATCTGCTTTAATAGCAATCATAAAGGTCCTTCACAGCCAAAATAAAAAAGTAAACAGCTGGGGGATAAAGCACCCTCCTTTATTTAGCATATGCTTATGAAACTGCAGCATAAATATTCTATTAGTCCCTGACTATGATGAACTCTGCCAAGCTACTATTTACTCAGCCTGGGATTCGACAAAGCATCTACGACAGTTAATGTTCGAAAGCAAGCTAGATTAATGGCTGACAATTAATTCTACTTGATGAGAATGATTATTTGGGAATGTGGAAACAGCTGTGTCTGGAAAATGAGCAGAGATATGAACTTACTACCAAATCCCGATGAGGCAGTGGTGGTGGTCGTGGCAAAGCCAAAAGCTGAAGGTGCTGTTGTTTTGGCAGCAAATGAACCAAATGAAAATCCGGAAGTGCCTTGACCAACAACAAAATATGTAGTCAGACAGTGGAATGATATGAATGGTTTAAGCGCATGAAGAATACAAAATGTTAATTACGGGCTGACTAATATGCCAAAAAGAAGATTAGTAATGATTGTCTGAGTTCATGTGACTACGGGGTATATAATATTGGTAGTAGTCATTAATGTCTATGAATATGCTAAATAAAGAAAGAACGCTTTCTCTAGTTCGAGTCAAAATAACGTATAAATTATGACCTGTTTAACCGATGAACTTTGAGGTCAGTTTCGACATAACAGCCTACTGCTATTAACCTTCCTGATGGTTAGACTATTGGAAGAAAATTGCATATTGCGAAAAACTAAAAACGTGAGTGACTGTTACCCAAAACGAGTTAGGGTTTAGGTAACAGTATGAAACGAGTTTAGGTAACAGTACGAAAATTACTATTTGTATTTAACTACAGTACAGTACCGCCGTACAGCTGCTTGCTTTACTGGCAAAGCAAACTAGCTGGCTAATTAGCTAGCTAACACTACAAGCTAACTGAATGTATTTGAAGGCTTATAAATAAGTTAACATTCTACAGTGTAATCTCCATTTATGGGCGCAAACATCTGACGTGATAGTGGAAATATTTTTGGGAAGAACTCGATGTTGCTAACTAGTTTACTTACCACCACCTGGCTATCTAGCGAGCTCACGCGTTAGTTACGCAGTTAAGCCGGCTGCTTGTTTACTGGTGTTGTTTTGTTCGTAGTAGCGTACATAAATAAACCGCAACCATTAGTCTAGAGCAATGCCAGCTTTTGTTATTAAGAGAAAGTGTTTTGTTACAAAATTCCAGAGTTCTATAGAGAAATATCTCCTTACTTGCAGGGTTGGTAGCAGCGCCGCCAAAGTTGAACGCCATGATTATTCCTGTTCACACAGCCAATTGGGTCCGTGCAGAAACAAGTTCCGTTTCGGTTGGTTACTTCCATACAGCAATGTGGAGGCGCATGCGTCAAGCATTTCCGTGAATACTCCTCCTCCTGCGTCCCCGGCGACAGGGGGCTGTTCGAAAGAAAGGGGTGTCGAAAGGAATTGGGGCGTGTCTAAAGGCCACACCCCAACTGACCAACTTCTACGCGCTGAGTGGTTTTAAAGGTAGCATTATGTATCTGTCAAGCCTCGATCACATCTACGGCGTCAAAGCTTGCAGAACATTTTCTGCCCTATGCAATTTCTCAGAACGCATTGTTGCATGCTGCTTTTTATAAAATGTACAGAATCATTTTCGCTGAGCATAGTGTGTCAAGTAGCTACCGAGGCTACAACTTATTGGCTAGCTAGCAGACTGCAAACAAAACCATATGGGTTTTAGACTTTATAGACTTTCATCCCTCTCAGTCCCATTTCTCATGAAAACTCAACCCAATAAAAATTGTGAAAGCAGGTTATATAACATGGGCTTTATTACAAGCCCTTTACTTTAGATTGTTCAGTTCCTATTTCGAGTTTCTGTATTAAATCAATTAAATTTTTCTTACCGGAGACAAATGACCAGGCGTTCAACTTGACAAAGGAAATCGCGGTCCTACCATCTGGAACAGTTGATTGTACTGGCCTTGGTCCTGATGAAAGGAGCTACGAAATTCCTCTCCTAAAAGCCAAAGCTCTTCAATCCGTCGGTGAAAGTCCCCAACTTGTTTTCGCGACCTCAACCATTGGTCTCATTGTTGAATGAGTCTATCAATACTGTCTTGACTATTTAGAATTGTAATAACCTTCAATTTTAGAGGGAGATAATATTGTATAGTCTGTCAAACTGATATGCTTGCACAATACATTTTCCGAAATATGTACTATTAATGTTGTAATTAGTGAATTATCAAAAACATATATATGTTAAAAAAATTTATAAGAAAAAGTTTGCTACAAGTGCTAAAAAAGTTCGACATTCACCGCTCGCTACCACTTCCAAAACTACATGTTTTGGTGTTCCTCAAGGCTTGGTTTTGGGCCCATTATTGTTCTCTATATATGCTGCCTCTGGGTGATGTAATTCAGAATCACAATGTCAATTTTCACTGTTATGCTGATGACACACAGTTGTATATTTCAATGAAGCATGGAGAAGCCCCAAAATTAGCTACTTTGGAAGCATGCATTTTAGTTATTAGGAAGTGGATGACAGAGAACTTCTTGCTTTTAAACTCAAGAAAAACAGAAATGCTCGTTTTAGGACCCACGAAACAAAGAGCTTTGTTGGCTGATCTCACTGTGAACCTTGACGGCTGCATGGTCGTATCCCAAAAAACTGTAAGAAACCTCAGCGTTACCCTCGACCCTGAACTCTTCTTTGATGAACATATAAAATATGTCTCAAGAGTTGCTTATTTTCATCTTCGAAACATTCCAAAAATCAGAAACTTTCTATCAAAAACTGATGCAGAAAAACAAATCCATGCTTTTGTTACTTCTATATTAGATTACTGCAACTCCATACATACCTACACGTAACCTTAGATCGCAAGATGCAGGCCTTTTAAGTGTACCTAGAATTTCTAAACAAACAGCCGGAGGCAGGGCCTTCTCTCATAGAGCTCCACTACTGTGGAATGATTTGCCAATGAAGGTTAGAAATGCAGACTCAGTGCAAAGTGTCTACTAAAGACTCATCTCTACAGCATGGTCTATGATTAAGTGTAGTCTGGCCCAGGGGCGTGAAGGTGACCAGAAAGGCTTGATACTGTCCACCCTTGCTGTCTTGCCAGGTGGGCTCTCATCGCCACTGGGATGCCCTCCCTACAATGCCATTCGGGGGCGGAGTCACTGGCTTGTTGTTGTCTCTCTGTTGCGCACTTGTGCAATTGGGCTGTACCCTGCTGACAATACTCGGCCCTCATTCAGGGTGGTTGCGGTTGGTGGGTATCCCTTTGGTTGATGCTTGGCAATGTGGGTGGATTGATTTCCTGCCTGTTGGGCCCTGTCCGGGGCCTCCCTCGGATAGGGCCACAGTGTCACTGGACCCCCCGTCTCAGCTCCAAGGTCTTACACTGCTATATTACTGTGCTGGGGGAGTAGGGTCAGTTCTCCTTCACTATAAATCCTTGTAGATCTAAGGAATGCATTTTCCAAATTTTCCCTGTTTCTTGCTGTTTTAAACTTAGGAGGACATGAGGTCTTGGCCTACACCTGCGGAGTACCAGGCTTGAAAGACTCGTTGCTGTCCCTGTCCAAAGTCCTCCTGGTTGTGTTGCAGATCAAGACGATACCTGACGATTTCAGCTGCCAGTCTGCTGACCCCCCCCCCCCCATGTTGTCCCTGTCTTTGTCCATCTGGTCATGCTTCCGACCTGGACTAGGTTTAAATAGAATCTGGACTCAGCCCACATGCATTTATTAATTATTACAATTTGTACTCTTAATATGTTCACCCGGCACAGCCAGAAGAGGACTGTTCACCCCTCTGAGCCTGGTTCCTCTCTAGGTTTCTTCCTAAATTTCGGCCTTAGGGAGTTTTTCCTAGCCACTGAAATTCAACACTACTGTTGTTTGCTCCTTGGAGTTTAAAGCCGGGTGTTTTGTAAAAGCACTTTGTGACAACTGCTGATGTAACAAGGGCTTTATAAATAAATTTGATTGATCGATTGATTGACATTTAACATTGTTTTATGCTTTGGCTGGCTTCAGTGTAATGGCTTGGGGAGGGATAATGCAGATATATGTTAAAATACTTTGGCACCTATCAGCTACAGGCCCTAAATGTGTGCCTCAAGCCACTTTATGTGTTTCTTTTAGATGGATGCTCACCTAAAAGATGCTTTGATTGTCCCTCTATGGACCCCTGGATACTTTATGTGTGTAAGTATTGAGTTTTCTATAGAACATCAATGATGCTGAGCATATTTCCAAGGCAACCATCTGTTGGGCTGTCAGAAATTTGACTCTTGCACTGAAATGTTTACTTAACACTTTTGTGGTGTTCCCAAGTCACAGACCTGCAAGACACAAAGAAGAATTCCACAGATTTGTAGGTATCAGTCTAAGCAATAATCAATTTGTTTAGTATGAAACTTTGAGACTTGAAGCACTAATCAATTAATATTTTAGGATTTCCAGGTGTGATTGGCTGCATAGATGGCAGTCATATTCTCATCACAGTTCCTTCAGTAAATGGAGATTTGGTGACTAGGACGTCTTCCACAGCATTAATGTGCAGGTAGGCATAAATAGCCTTTTAGCATTCCAAATGAAAGATACTTCACAATAAAGCTACTGCAGCTAATTACTGTTCTGCATTGTGAAGATCATATGTGATGCAGCCCACATCATCAGCAACGGGGGAGCAAAGTGGCTTGGGTCTGTGCATGACTCATACATTTTTCATGTGTGTACACTGAGCACTTGATTTGGCTGTGGCGAGTTTATACACCGATCAGCCATAACAATATGACCACTTGCCTAATATTGTGTAGGTCCCCCTTTTGCTGCCAAAACATCCCTGACCCGTCAAGGCATGGACTCCACTAGACCTCTGAAGGTGTGCTGTGATATCTGGCACCAAGATGTTAGCAGCAGATCCTTTAAGTCCTATAGGTTGTGAAGTGGGGCCTCCATGGATCGGACCTGTTTGTCCAGCACATCCCACAGATGCTCGATTGGATTGAGATCTGGGGAATTTGGAGGCCAACTCAACACCTTGAACTCGTTGTGTTCTTCAAACCATTCCTGAACCATTTTTGCTTTGTGGCAGGGTGCATTATCTTGCTGAAAGAGGCCAATGCCATCAGGGAATACCATTGCCATAAAAGGGTGCACATGGTCTGCAACAATGCTCGGGTAGGTGGTACGTGTCAAAGTAATATCCACATGAATGGCAGGACCCAAGGTTTCCCAACAGAACATTGCCCAAAGCATCACACTGCCTCCACTGGCTTGCTTTCTTCCAATAGTGCATCCTGGTGCCATGTGTTCTCCAGGTAAGTGATGCACACGCATCCAGCCATCCATGTGATGTAAAAGAAAACGTTATTCATCAGACCAGGCCACCTTCTTCCATTGCTCTGTGGTCCAGTTCTGATGCTCACATGCCCATTGTAGGCACATACGCAACAAACTGCGATCCACGGTGTGTTCTGACACCTTTTTATCAGTACTAGCATTAACTTTTTCAGCAATTTGAGCAACAATTTGTCTGTTGGATTGGACCACACGGGCCAGCCTTCGCTCCCCACATGCATCAATGAGCCTTGGCCACCCATGACTCTGTCATCGGTTCATCGCTTTTCCTTCCTTGGATCACTTGATAGGACTGACCACTGCAGACTGGGAACACCACAGAAGGGCTGCAGTTTTGGAGATATTCTGACCCAGTCGTCTAGCAATCACAATTTGGCTTTTGTCAAAGTCGCTCAGATCCTTACGCTTGCCCATTTTTCCTGCTTCTAACACATCAACTTTGAAGACAGAATGTTCACTTACTGCCTAATACATCCCATCCACTGACAGGTGCCATGATAACGAGATTATCAGTGTTATTCACTTCTCCTGTCAGTGGTCATAATGTTATGGCTGATTGGTGTATATAGCTACAGTGGGTACGGAAAGTATTCAGACCCCTTTAAATTTTTCACTCTTTGTTTCATTGCAGCCATTTGCTAAAATCAAAAAAATTCATTTTATTTCTCATTAATGTACATTCAGCACCCCATCTTGACAGAAAAAAACAGAAATGTAGAAATTTTTGCAAATTTATTAAAAAAGAAAAACTGAAATATCACATG